>JAWQRP010004723.1:0-11512 GCA_033557875.1 Quadriops clusia | reverse complement strand
GTATACGCAATAAATAGGTTGTTGAATGTTTGAGGGAAGCACAAGATGGAGACACATAATATGAGTTTAACGCTATGTGTATAATTTACGAGTTGGAACTGTACAATATGTTAATTGGTTAACTTTAGCAGAAATTAAAAATGACGAAACATTGTATTGTTAAGTGTAGAAATATAAAAAGATGTGAAATATGAAAGATGTGTATAAGAAAATTTTAAAATGTTTTGTGATTGTGATATTATAGATGTAAGTATTTACTATTGTGAGGGTGTTAGTTTTTGGTTTTCTTGAGATTAATTACATGCCTGATATGCCTTGTCTGTATTATAGATAATAAAAAAAGTCCAGAAGAAGCTCGCCAAGTAGAGCGAATCGTCGACTATTTAAAATGACTATTTAAAATAAAAAGAAAAAGAATGAAACATTGATTTCTTTTTTTTATTAGACCTTAAAATACCATTAACACACAAAAAAAACAATTTTAATAAAAAAAAGGTCATTACAATTTATATAAAAAGAATAAATACTTTTAATTTCCTAAGAGAAAAATTATTTAGTTTGTGATTCTTATACATGGATGTTCCAAAGTACATATGAATTTGTATAATTGACGTCGCAAGTAAGAAGTAAAAACGAGAGAGTATACAATGAAAATACAATATTTACTTTACCTGTTCGTAATATACTGTTTGCTTAATTAAATTAAATAACAGATATGTACATGTTATAATCTACCACAACAAATTTTTCATTTAACTATTTACACCGAGCTAAGATGTCGACAAATTAGATTCTGTAACAAACAGATAATCTATGTTCTTATATACTCTGTACCCCTGTTGCAACACATCCATTTTTACAATACTTCAATCACCCATTATTTTTACGGTAGCTCCAATATAAAATGTAATAAATGTCATGACCACTAATGACTGTAACCCTTTTGAAGCGATCCCTGTTCTCACAGTTTCAATCCAAACGCCCACTCGGCTAATTGTAGCCACTCTTTTAAAACATCTGCCATTAGCAGCAGATCTAAAGATTGGCATAGTTTCTCTTATTTTGTTCTACAATAACGACCTTAAGTCACAATGGCTCTTTTCTGCGGGAACCATGAACTCGCATCTGCACTTATTGATGAATAGCCAGCAGTTTGTTAATTACGAATTATGAATTAAAACTCGGTATATAAATACTTGCATATTCCTCCCCCAAAGCTAGTTTACTTTGTTTTCTCTTGGAAGTGAAGAACATTTGACGATGCTGCGTAGCACTGCTAAAGTTTTTTTCTTGATTGCGGCCGTAATAAGTTTGGCTAATCTGAGTTCTTCCCAATCTGTATCAGAAGATGCTCTAATAAATGGGTAAGAAACATTTTAATTTTTTAAATTTATAATCAGAAGCACTTACTTAAAATGATTTTGGTTGAAGAATTGAAGGAAATAACCATGGAACCAATGGAAATGGAAACGGATTTAACAATGGTGGGGGATACAAAAGTGCAGAACCGAAAACTTCCCAGACAACTGGACCAAACGGAATCATCACTCCCGACCTAAAATTATCAACTTTAGGACAAAGAGTGTCCACGCCAGGCCCTCGATACCTTCCACCTGCATTTAAAAATAATGAGAACGAAGAAAACCAAGGGGATTTCTTCAAATAAATGAAGACATAATAGGTACCTACGAAGCTCTAAACCACCCTTTCATTACATTGTTTAATCGCTAATTTTAAATACAATAAAGATTATTTCAGCAGAATACAAAATATTATCTAACATAAACACTATTATTGTATAATTGCTTTTGCTTTATAAAGAAAGGCAATAATAAGATTAACATATATATTTGTAGTGGATAACCACCTATGACCGAAACTTTTTTGGGATGATTTCTGTTGTTAGAAATTCATATCACCTGGTCAGACGGATAATTGTGGCCACTCTTTTTTAACGTGCATTATTAGAATATATTGATGAATATGGAAAAAAATAAAGAAAATTTCTTTAAATAATTCAATAAATGATAGGTGCCGCAACAACTTTGCATCCGCTATGATATTTCATTAATCACACATGCTTGTTTATCGATTAATGCAACTAAGAATACTTTAACAACATATGTAATATTTAAAATTACGTTTTCCATATATATATAAAAGCATCACCGTAGTAATAAGAAGAGTTTTATCTGTAATGCAGTTGTTTGCAGCGTTAAAATCATTCCAACAATGTTCATTTTATTAAACGGTTTATTATTGCTACATTTTGTTCCTCTTCTTGTAGTTAAAAGTGCACATTTACCTCTAGAGGAAGGTGACATTACCAAGTTTGAAAGTGAACAAAATGGACCTGGGATCTTTAAGTTTCGGTGAATAATTACTAAAAACATAATTATTGATTTATTAACAATATTTGTTTGTGTAGCTTCCAAACAAATACTAAAGCGTTATATGACAAGCATTTTGAGGCTCAAGGAATATATGATCAGGTAGAGCAAGACGGAATTCACAAGTCAATCCACTATAAAGCTGATGTGGGTTTCAATTCTTTATTTTCACCTCCTCCACAGATTGGAGGTGCTTTTCCTGCAGCTGCCCTTGGCAGCTTGGCAGGTAAAAAATAATCCTTTTATACTTTTTCAACATGTACTATTAATTGAAGTATAGACAATAGTTCTGTAAACCTAGAAAAACTAAAATATACACATTTAATATTAACTGTACTCTGAGACCGTCAGGTTTTCGTTAGCTTCCACCAGAAAGCAATACAACTTAAGAAGAAGAAAACCTTGGTTGGATCAGCGGCTTAAAATAAAATTTAAATTTATAATTTTTGTACTTTATAACACGTAATCCTACGTCTAAATTGGAAAGAAGAATGTTTCAAACATCAAAAATGTTTGTGATATTCAGTGCCATGTTAGTAGTGTTGTGCAAATCGATGCCTTTAAATGACCATAGTGCAGAAATCCTACATTATGAATACAAGAGAACCGAAGGTGGTTACACATTCAGGTATAATTTGCATGGTTTTAATATTCTTACATACATAGTAATTTATTCTTAGTTTTGAAACGAGCGATGGAATAAAACGACAGGAGTTTGGATCGATTAGAAAAAATGGTGACACGGTGGCTGGAAATGGATTAGAAGTGAAAACAAATCCGGTAATCCAACCCAATGAAAGAGATGGAAACATTGTTGTAACAACTCAATCACCAGTTATTAACTCAACGGTGATAAATATTGAATTGCAAATAGGTCATATCGTTCTTGCAAGTTTGGCCGGTTGAGAAATTAAATTAAATATTCAATAACAAAAGTATATACCCATTTATTTAGAAAAACTTGTAATTAAAATTTTTGTACTAATGATTATTAAAATTAATTGATGAACTTAAACATGGTGCTGTAGTTCGTTTAATATATTCGTTAATGACGCGTTAGTCCAGTTTTTTACCACTCCTTAATTAGATTATTTCTTATTTTGAACTTAACTGGTTTCAATATTATTGGCAAGCCGAATTTTTGTTGTCTTGAAACAAACACACCAGGTATTCATATTGGAAGTCAAAAAAGGAAGAATTTTGCATTTATTGTGTACATTATGTATGCACAGACATTCGAGACAACCTTGATTGGCTGGTTTACATATAGTCAGAACTACCGCTTCACGATAAAATTTCTGTTACTTATTTTTCTATTTGTTCTCCTTGTACACCTTCTTACATGTACATAAGCAGATGCGTGCGTACAATATGGCCTTATTTTGACAAAGAGAATGCCGACAAAAAAAGCATTTGATATTGGTGCACTCTTTGTTGTTGTTGTTTATTGTTATAATATATGTGAAGCTAAATCAAGGGGACAGAACAAGTCAAGAAGAACAAATATGGAATATCAGTTAAGTGCGAGAAGAAGTTCAGTGTAACGTTGCTTTGAAGTTTTATTAAAGCACGTTATTACGTTGTATCTATTGATATAATTCGGGAACGTTTAGTCAAGATGAAGTAAATGAAGCTACCACTACATGTTTCGATCAATTTATACCTATATTTAATTACATAAATAAGTTTATTATGTACTACAATGTGTGTAATAAATTAATAATAAAATTTAAGCTGCTATTTGCCTGCTAGAGTTGCTAGAACTGCAGATCCTATAAAATCCGTGAATTCTCCATCTGTAGTTGTTGTCACGCTAGGCTTCAAAGGGTCCTTTCCATATACTAGTCTGGAAATGGGACTTATTCGTTCAACTTTTGGTCTAAATCCTAATTTATCTGCTACATAGTGGACGATATTTTCCGTTCCGTCAGGACTCACATAGCGGAAAGATCCTCTCACTTCTAGAGCTTCTTGATCTGAATTTTCATTAAGAAGTTCTCCAGTTTCTTCACGCAATAATCCATTACTCGTCTCAAATCTGAAAACAGGTAAAAGAAGACACAGTTAATTGCCCATTTTATTTATAAATAGTCTAACAAATTCTATAAAATTTAAATTATTTTTATGTAAATAATATTAAATTTGAAACCAATAATTATATTATATAATTTAATTTTGAGTAATGATTTAAAATGTTCATACCTGTAACGATAGTTTCCCGGGCCGCTCCGCTCGTTTTCAAATTTTATTATCTCCGCTTTTCCATTATCCACAGGGTTGCCCTCACAAAAATCACTAGCAGCAATGACGGCACCAATGATCATAAAACACCTCGTTGAAGGAAACATTTTCTCGATTTAAGGATTCGCACTTGAAGAATCGCGAGGCGAAGGACTGCTTTATTATAAAGGAGAACGTTTTGCTCCTTTTCTTCAGGCCGTGTAATTTAAACATTGTTTCATTAACGGTTAATACTACTCTTCGGAGAGCTATAAACGCAGCTCGGCCTGAGCGCAAAAATAAACTACAAGAAGTCACATAAAATTGCGGAGTGAGTATATTTTAATGTGCCATAGCTAGAGGTATCAAGGTTGTCTAGAACACAGGAGAGATACTTGGGTTTAAAAAGCACGAGGAATTTTTTCCTGGAGATAATGACGATCAGACCGGTCATCCACCGCGGTCAGCTCTTATCTGACAAGAAGAGTACTCACGCAAAAAAACACTAATGACGGCAAGAAGAATACGTTAATATAAGTAAGTTAATTAACATATTTTTAGAACAAAAAAAAATCTTGGAGCAACAACACTAGAAGACCTAGAAAGCAACTTGCTAAATAGTTTATACAGAGAATGCGCAGTAAGTCTGGATTGATAGGTTAATTATGCAGATAGATCTTTGACACGATTTACATATTCATAAAAACACAGCTCTCGCAAGACATGCTGAACAAAACTATACGTCCTAAAATATTGAACTGAATTTTGTTACACGTTATGGCACCGATTTGTTGTTATAATTATTGTTTACTAAATCATTTACTAAATCATTTCCAGAATATATAGGAGCGCCCTACACACACACTGAACATTCACTTTTGCGTAGCCATGTAGTATTAACTACTAGTAGATTGTATTTTCCAAGAATTATTTCTTGCAGCCATATTAACATTACAAATTTTCTGAGACGCACTAATAAATAAACACCCGTGATGCAATTTTGTACCTTTATTGCTATATAGATGTTCTAATAATGTTTACTCTTTGTTTATATTTTTTCCCACTTGTGTTTGTTATTGTCGTGAAAAATATTTGCCTAGATGAATATTAATAATTATTTGAATTAGCCCGATAGTGAGGCGAGTGCAGCTGGAGATATTCGTAATATAGGTGGTCTAGAAACCTTTGGGAGTGTTCTAAATCCATTTTTATCAGCGATATATCGAACTTCATGCTTCATTCCATTATAATCCATGTACTGGTATGATCCTTGAACCACAAAATGGTCCTCTGCAAACGATCCCTCTTCTTCCACTACCAAGCCGTTAGATGTTGCATACCTAGAAAATCAATTCAAATAGAGAGAAGTAAATACTAAACATTGAATATGAATATAAAACTTACCCATAGTTATAATTACCCTGACTCATTATATCATTCTTATAGTTCAAAATTCTTGCGTTGTGATTATCCTGCGGTCTCTGTTCACTGTACATAATGCACAATAACAACACACTCCAAAAATAGTACATTTTACTAAATAATATTATAAATTGTATTTGCAAAATTGATTGAAATATAAAGAAAACACGCTCCGTGTGTTTCTTTTAACTTCTGCGTATTGTTCTTAGTAACTAAGCTTAACTGAGCACTTATAATAATAATCACCCATTAGATGGCTAACCGTTATTAAAGAAAATTATCAATGCCAAGCTAATTACACAATGCAAAAGAATGCTTCCATATTATAGTCTTCATAAGTTCCTTGAGTGTGAATGAATAGTGATACTCAGATAAAACCTTCAAGCATGTTTAGAATAAACAGCTTAGGTGAAATTTTAAGGCTTTTTATGTTCGCAAATTAACCACAAACATCACAACTCTCGATGTAGTATTTAACAGCTATAACAAAAAAAGCAATACACAATAAAAACATAAAAAGAATCTGTTTCTGATACTTACAAACATGAAATAACTTAAAGTGTAAGGAAACAGTCCACAAACCATTAAATTAAGCTTAGTCTTATTGTAGACTTTTGAATGAACAATACATTGACGGCTACAATTATGTAGCACGGTATTTTTAGAACATAATATGTAAAGAAATCAATGACTATATCTACTAGAGTTTGCCCAAAATTAGTAGGTGAAACTGCAACAAAAATTATTCCAACCATTGCCGCTATAACGAAAGCTCCAATTGTACAATTATTTAAGGTACGATACAAAAATTGTCCACCGAACTTGTATAAAACCGCGGCGATTTCTTCAACTTTTTTGAAAAATTCCACCAAAAATTTTTGTTGAAACTGTTGGGTCACCATCTGAATTCTTATGACCAAATATGAAACTACCGTAGTCCCGGTACAAAATTCCAAATTGAAGAACGATTGATTGCAATTCCCGTACTTTTTCAAGTTAAAAAATCGAAATAACGAAGAACACGTGTAAATAACAAACGGTGCAAAGTGACTAATCCTTAAGTTAACGTAAGAGTAAGTGTAATAGTCGTCAGCTCTAGTTCTTTCAAACGAAACTACTCCAAATAACTTTGCCCAAATAAATCCTATATCCAGTAAGCCATATATGTTTTCTCTTGCAGTTATAGCAAAAAAATGTAAAAGCTTTTGTATATGAATTGTCATAATATTATTTTATTCTTAGAGACAAAAGGAAATCGTCTAACCGAAACTACAATTTCTTTGTCAATTAATGAAATCTCATTAGAAAAATTGTTGGTAAGCTATGTCCATCTCACTTTGTAGGACTTTAATAATAATATTGATAACATTGATTATACTACTTATACTATGGCAAAAAAATAATGATAATAACAATAATTTCGTAGATTACTACTCTAATATATATTTTATTCATAACACAAATTTAACAGTTTGGCATAGCTGATAATATCAAACACTAATAATAAATGTTGCCAAAATACCGGGCTCATAAACTGTATTAAAAAGTCTGGACATTCTACAAATTTCAAGATACAGTTTTGTTATGACAATTAAACATATCTAAATTAGAGCAACATAATGAGGTTTCCTAAAATTCTCTCGAGTGTATCCAGTATGAACTTTAAACCTTTGAATAAAAAGTACATTAACGACCATGACCACAAAAAATGAGATTTTCAGAGATGTTACATAAATGAATTTAATTTAATTAATCTGATCGCTGAACCAAAACACTATACAAATACATTTTAAAATGACTGTATTTGTATAGTGTTTTGGTTCAGCGATCAGATTAATTGAATTAAATTCATTTATGTAACATTAGTTTTATGTGTTTCTCTCTGAAAATCTCATTTTTTGTTTTTCAATAGATACCACTCATTTTTCATATTTTCTATATTCAAGATTAAAATCGCATAAGACATTATTTGGGTTAATTATTTATGATTCCATTTCGTTTAAAAAGACCAATACCATCATTAAGGTAATCATGTTGTTTACACAAGTACTTTATTGTTGTTTTAGTAAATAGTTAATATATTTTTATTTTCGTTTCCCTATTACACAGAATTATTTTATAAATAAAATCAATAAAGAGCACATGTAAACTATATCAAGAATGAAGTTTTTTGGTTCAATACAAAACAGTATTTATGGTCTATTGGATATAGGTTATTATTTTGTGCGAATTCTCAACCTGATACCATTCCATCGAGAAAAAGTTAACGAAAAGTACCAATACATTCAATCCAAAATTGGAATTAGACATTTCCTGTTTTTGTTAGTTTACACAATTTACTTCATTTGGAGACTACTCAACATACAATCAGCCGAGTTATGCATTACAGGGCAGGGAACGATAGGCCCTATTTTATGTTTTTCTAGTTTTGGTCTAAAATACATGATTACTTCTTACTTAATGATTTATTGGTTACTTCGCCAGAAACTTGTGCTGAAGCTATTGTCAGATGCGGATTCTTTAGACAGATATTTTTTCAAACAAGGGCAGTCTACGGATTATATTAGAGTATACAAATTAATTTTCGTAGCAATTATTTCGTACGGAATCGCTACCGTCTGGTTCGTCTGTATGAATTCACAAAGAGGAATAACTCTTATTACTTTCGCCGTACATTGCTTCGATTATACAATCATATCTTTTATGACAGCCTCCCTAAGATGTCTTCACATGGTAGCAGTGTTTACAGTAACGAAAAAAATTCAATTTGTAAATGATTATTTGCAAATGAGAGCCCCTTTGATAAAAAACCCAAAAATACTTTTGAAAGACTTGGAAAATTTAGGTAAATCTCTAATTCTCATTAACTCTATAATTCGTAATTTCATTATCCTTTACGATAAAGTAGTTCTCTGCAACATCATTTTGGTGTACACGTCTATACTTCTTGTAATGGTAAAGATAATTGATTCCGAAGATAAAGGAATAGATTTAGTAATTTTCTCTGCTATTGTAGACACAATTGCTATATTATTATTTGGAGCAAGCGCTGATTTCCTTACTCACGAAGTAATTAGCTAAATGTTTAAATTATGTATATACTATTTGGTATTTTATTCCAGAGCTCTAAAACTGCTAGACTTCTTGCAGAACTTGATTTGATATATTTCAATCCAGATATCTCCACAAAGGTTATTTAAATTTTATTTCATTTTGTACATTATGGATAATATTTGTATATTTGCAGAGTGTATCAATTTTTCTCCAACTGTACACCACCAAAATTGAAATAAAAATTTGCGGCTTCTTCTCTCTATCACTTGCCGAATTTAACTCGGTTAGTGCACTTACGAAGTAGTTAATTCAGTTTTTTATTACTACTTATTATTTCAGATGGTGGGCACAGCAACAACTCTCACCTTATTTTTGGTAAATTTAAAAATGTTGAAGTAAACAGTAAAATACATTGTAAGTTGAAATTGTATTCACAAACGTACAAATTTTAGTTCATTCTGTTAAGGACCGTAAGTTTACAACAAACATTACAAGACTTAATGCAGAATTTAGCAGCTAAAACAGAGAAAACTAATTAAAAAACATGAAAAGTTTTCATCCATGTACTTACAGAAATGAAGTAACCAAGTGTATAAGGAAATAAACCCGATACCATAAAATTAAGCTGACTGGTGTAAACTTGCAATTGCAGTAATTGTTTTTGGTGACAAATATGACTACTTGTAAAAGACATTTCAATTTCGCCCAGAATCCTTGCAATATTTCCACTTTCATATTTTAATATATCTGCTGTATATCCTAATAGTGCAATAGGAATAAGGTCCAACAAGAGGTGATAGCCATATTTTATTTGGAATTTTGAATTTATTCCTAGGAAAGCCATTATAAACATTAGCAGTTTACAATAAGTGTTAGCAATATTTCCCAGAACGCCGTGACCCCAAAATTGATTGAAAAGCTTAGCAGTTTTGCAGATTTCAAGGTGTACTTTTGAGATTGTATTTAGTTCATGATTAACCATTGCAACTTCAGTAGATCTATTTATATGAGTTCTGATATAATTATTCAATAATCTGAACTTTTGAACGAGAACTGCATTTATAACCGTAATTATAAAGCAGGGTACTTTCAGGACAAAATAAATAAAAGCATCGTTACCTACATCAACAGTTGTTTGTAAAAAATTTTCATTTAAGGTCAGCAACATAAAGAAGAGACCGAACGCTGTACCCCCTATGGATGAAGCGAGTGCCCAGATAGTAACTTTGTTAAGGGTATGATATTGAATCGGTTCATGAAAGTGCGATATTTCAATGTCGATTTCATGAATTTGCTTTAAAACATTGAGAAACTGCTTTTGTTTGAAAGGCTGGAGCACTAGCTGAATACTTGTAACTAAATATGTGATCAGTGTAGTACATGTGCAAAAGGTTTGATTAAAGAATGATTCGCTGCAGTTCCCATATTTTAAATAGAAAAATTGATAGAAGGTGTAAGAGCTGTAAAGTACGAATGGTATAAAGTGGCAGATACTAATGTTCGCATAAGAATATGCATAATTTTGTGCAAGTCTAGTCCTTTTAAATGGTATTGTGCTGAATAGTTTTACCCATAAATATCCTATATCTACAAAACCGTAGACGGTATTACTCGGTTTAGTTGCGAAAATTTGCAGCAACTTCTGAATAAGAACGCTTTCTTTCCACCAAACCATCTTACCTAATAAATGAAGGTTCTAAAATGCATAATAGCTAAAATGAGTAGACGAAAAAGTAAATTATGTCTGTGTAGATTAGGAAAGCAATTTATTTTCTATTCCATCATTGTCTATGATCTAAATTTATCAAATTAGTATATCGTAATGACAACCAGTCAAAACAAAAATATTTTCTACATTACGTCTTATATGCATATGTTATCATTAAAATGAAGAAACCATGTAAATCTCTAGATTAACTACATAGGGTGCAGATTATCTTTGCAGATGTTTAAAGTAACGTTGAAAAATCGCTAAAGTTAAAACATAAGGGTTTTTGCATTAAATTATACATAAAATGAAGCATAATATAATAAAATATTTTTTTAACACAAAATAATTATTATGTATTAGTGCAATCCAGGGATTGCTCAATGGCCACTAGTGAGTCAGATTGAACTAAAATTGAAGCAATCATAATTTTTATATAATTTAAATTTACAGATTAAATTATTATACTAATAAAATTATCAAATTATTTAACACTTACTACATAAAATATTATTATATTATCTGATTATTAAACCGTCCACTGTACTGTCATGCGCAGAAATTGACTTCAAAGTAATAGGTACATGTACTATATTAGTCGTGAAAGTCCCAACAAGGTGAGGTAAGTTAATAATAAAGATGTCGTTTCCTTGTTAAAATATATTTTTAGGCAACCGGTTTCAACCCTCCCGGGTCATCTTCAGGCGCAGCACGTCAA
>JAWQRP010004722.1:0-11513 GCA_033557875.1 Quadriops clusia | reverse complement strand
ATAATTGTTAATATGCATAATTGTTTAAATGCATAGTTGTTATTATGCATAGTTGTTAATATGCATAATTGTTTAAATGCATAGTTGTTAATATGCATAATTGTTTAAATGCATAGTTGTTAATATGCATAATTATTTATATGCATAATTCTTAATATACATAATTATTTATATGCATAATTATTTATATGCATAACTCTTAATATGCATAATTCTTAATATGCATAATTCTTAATATGCATAAATGTTCATGTGCATAAATATTTATATGCATAGATGTTTATAAATGCATAAACTACTGTTATGTAGCAGTGCTATAATGGAAACTCTGTTCAGCATTTTTTGGGAAAAATTTGTACTCAACTTTGGAATTCTGGATTATGTTTGTATCGGTCGGTCGGTGTCAATAACGCTTAAGCTACATCATTATCCGTATGTCTTGCTAATAGAATTATTTATAATATAGAATTTGTACCTTCCTCCTTGCTTACGTTCGAAAGCCCCGTGTCTTATGAGTGGAATCTAAATAACGGAAGCAAGGGACTGACAAACGATTAAATCACAGTTTTCCATGTTAGTTATATATCATTTATATTAGAGAAAAATATATGTTTTTTATTAATTAAATAATTAATGAAACCTTGCGGGACCCGTGCGTTATTTTTTTTTGTATAATTTAGAATATATTAATTCATACTTTAATAATAAATATTTTTTTTATTTTTTTTTCTTTATTAATTTAAAAAGACATTGTTTGTTTCTTAGTGGTAAGAGCCCCGCCCTGCGGGGGACTTATACCACTGAGTCACAGCCATCTTGAAATTGTACTTCATCAGTATGTTCCATAGAAATTTTGTACTGGGTACAAAACGATAAAACGGTCCCTTGAGGTTACGAAGTCAAAAATGAAAAAAAACTCTTAATTGCCGCGAATAAATACACAAAAACTATATAATGCGTATCTAAATGTTAACCAATATTACTTTTATAATAATAATACATAATTAATAAACTCAAGAAGTTACAACTAAAATAATAATATATAATTTTCTTTATGTATCTCTATATCAAAAAAAACTTAAATTGTACTATACATCTTGTTAATAGTTTAATTTAAGATTTCGATTTTGTAACAAGGTGGTGGGAAAGTTTGAGCTTAACTCGCGGGAGGGTTGTTTTGAATTAAGGGGCGAGTCGCTGGGGGCGCTGCCGTCCTGGGGGCCGTCTTCTTCGCGATTGTAGAGCTCATTGCATGTTTCCTGAAGGCCATGAAATCTGAAACAAAACAGGAAAATTATGTAAACGAACTAATGAAGGATCAGAGGAGAAAGAATGTAGTAAAGGAAAAATAATGTAGTAAAAGAAAAATAATGTAGCAAAGGAAAAATAATGTAGCAAAGGAAAAATAATGTAGTAAAGGAAAAATAATGTAGTAAAGGAAAAATAATGTAGCAAAGGAAAAATAATGTAGTAAAGGAAAAATAATGTAGCAAAGGAAAAATAATGTAGTAAAGTAAAAAGAATGTAACAAAGGAAAAAAAATTGAAAATAAAATAAGAAAAATTCGAGGAAAAAGTAAAATTAATAACAAAATTAACAAAATAGAATCAAACATAAGAAACTCAAACAAAGGAAATCAAAAAATAATCGAACAAACGAAACTCAAAAATAATCAAACAAAAGAACTCCAAAAATAATCAAACAAAAGAAACCCAAAAATATCCAAACAAAGGAACCCAAAAATAAACAAGCAAAACACAAACGAAAGTACAAAGAAATACGTTTATACGGGAGGATAATTAGAAGAGATGGTCCATCATCAAACCGGTACAACAACAAACATCCACCTACAAGTTTATAGGTTCTTGAAATATACATTCAGAGTATCCTGATAATAGTCCAAGGAGGTTTTTTACCGTACGCGGAACCGGTTCACCTATGCCGAGCTTCACAGTAAGAAAAAAAGAATAAGATCAGTACCACTTATAGCATCATGAGAAGAAAATGAAGTACGTTTTTTGGACCAAACTTTCGCGCAACAAATAAATGTTTCTCGTAAAGTGGCACCTGCTATCTTCTCGGTACTAACTTCGCTTTTGTTTTCTGTTTTAGCTGACAATGAGAGCGTTTTAGTTTGAAATAGGCACCGAACAGAGAGAGCCTTCTTGTTCTTGTCGGTTTCCTCCTCCGGGATGGACACGCACCGACACGCATTCGAGGTGGATCACCTTGGCGAGTTCGTTAACCCGATGTGCCCAGTGTGGTACATCTAGAGTCCTCCTCCTCTCAGAAATCAGATTATAGTATCTCGTTTTACGCTCAGGGTGCTGCTATTAATTCCACATCGAACCGACTCCGAGGCAGAGACTTGCTTGTACCACTCGTACCACACGAAATCGTTCACGTTCGGACGAAGAACGCGCTGTCATGACAGGTCATGACGGGTACTACCCAGTCTGGGCCCGTTATAGACTGGGTCCACTGGTCTGTGGCCACTAGCTTCGTCGAAGGCGAAGAGTCTTCCGCGTCCAAATGATGAGTTTTTAATGCGTGTTTAAGTAGTGTGGTACCTAACAATCCTAGGACCAGAAAATTTAATTTAGGAAGTTGAGATAGTTATTTAGGAGGATTGGTAGAAATCGTTGGTTTTTGTTGAAATTAGTCGACTCAATTAAAGAGAGCGCCGATTTATGGAGGCTTCAGTTTTAAGAATGCTTCGTTTTAAGTGGGATTAAGGTTGAAGCAATGTAAACGTTGAAGCATACGTAGTTAAGATTCAATTAAGGGCGAAGAAAGTTAAGGATCAAGCAAGGTAAGGATCGACCAAGGTAAGGATCAAGGAAACTAAGGATGAAGTAAACTAAGGATGAAAGGATGAAGTAAACTCAGGATGAAGTAAACTAAGGATGAAATGAAGTAAACAAAGGATGAAGTGAACTAAGGATCAAGTAAGTTACGGATCAAGCAAGCTAGGGATCAAGTAAGTTGAGGATCAAGCAAGCTGTAAATGCTAATGTGGTTTATTATATAATTGGTTTACTCTCGCCGATTGAGAGCTGTAATCCGTATGTAAGTGCACGTGTTCCATTAAACACTAGCCAATTGGTATTCAGAGGTCGTCACGCGAAGAAAACACACAGGGCATTAATTCCGGAACGGTCTTACAGCCTCAGACCGTCAGATGTCCTCAATTAGTATTGTTTTGGAGCTCAAGGTTCGAGCCTTCCTTGGAAGATCACTTCCATCTTGGTAATATCGATTCAATTTTGGTAATGTCGACTCAATTTTGGCAATGTCGAGTCCATCTTAGTACTACCCATTCAGCTGTAGTGAGATCAATTCAATCTCGGCAAGTTCCTAATTCATCCTTATTCATTTAAACCTCTCATTAAGATTTGGTTCCCAGGCCCAGACGTGGCATCACCAAAACAAACGGATCAATTTGCATAACCTGACACCTCTGTTTAAAGAGTTAAATGAGCTGGCTCTCCTCGGGATACACCCTGTACATGTGGGTAGTTGTTAGCGCTGATGGTGCTCACATCTGTGCTCCTCAATCCTTTCCTCAGCTGCACAAGAATGTGCAGTATGTGCTGCAAACGCGGATGTACAGCACATCAGTGTTAGAACGTTCACGTCGCATCTGCACTGAAAACATCTGAACCTCGGCAATAACTCATTAGAAGGTTAATGTACCCGGCTTCCACCACGCCCAAGAACTCTTTTGTTCTTTGCTCGAGGATTATCGTAAATGTAAACCGGCCATCTCTCGCATTATACATGCGAGCATACGCGAATTCAATGATTCAATCAACACCAACCATCATGAGCCAACCCGGATGTAATTGGGTCAAAGCGTATGCGCTCTCTTAAGAGAACCGAGCTGAGACGTACGTCCCGTAGGTCCATTGCTCTCTGGCCCCTTATGGCCCCGATGCCGCGAGATGGGGGTTTAGGCCGTGGGAACCTCCTGGTCAAAGACTCTTGCACCACTTGCTCTGCACGCCACCAGGGGGAGGGGGCCCTTCTTGGCAATAATTGAATAAAACCCTTCTCTATGGCGACACGTGTTTGCACCCTTTTCACTCCGGTAATTGCATTCATGTCCGAGTTATGACCTGTTATTTCGTAGTTTTTGCTGACTTTGGGTCATGGACTTGTGCTGCGACCTTTTCCTTCATGTGATATCCCTCATGTGGCATTACTCATGCGGCATTATTCACGTGGCATCATTCATGTGGCATTACTCATATGGCACTACTCATGTGGCACTACTCATGTGGCACTACTCATATGGCAGTACTCATGTGCCACTACTCACGTGGCAGTACTCATGTGGCACTACTCATGTGGCAGTACTCATGTGGCACTACTCGTGTGGCAGTACTCATGTGGCACTACTCGTGTGGCAGTACTCATGTGGCACTACTCATGTGGCAGTATTCATTTAGGATTCCTCACAGGGGCACCTCCCCCACTGTATTCTCTCTATTTTTATTGTTCCTCGAGATTATTATTTTTCGTAATTATTGGATTTCGTAATTATTGTTTTTCGTCACTTTTTATTTTATTACAACCCATATATCTGTCAATTCTTTTCGAAATTATTGCCAAAACATTACAGATGGAAATTCACAGTGGAACGCTGCAAAAGGTTCACGTAAATAGCGTCATTAATGACTCAGTGACTTCAACCACCTTATCAAGCAAGACGGTGATAAACCTGGGTTGTAAGCAATCTCAAAGCGTAAAATCTCCAGAAATATCCCGGAATAATCAGCAATAGCGTTCAGCATCCGGCGAGCATCGCGTGGTCAACAAACAAGATAAGATTGGGCCTGTTATTTTTTAGGACTTATCATACTACCAGGCATGCAGATACGCATTTCCTAAGTTGTAAACACTCCCAAACAGTAGTAAAAATCCAGAGTGCCGTTGTTCTTTTGTTGCAGCGCCCCTCCCACAGCGCGAGATAAATCATCACGTGTTAACTACATTATGGCAAAACAAACAAGGCGGCTCTGGGAGCCTTCAATGACAGCAAACACTCGTCGTGATGTTACGCAATAATTGGGTCATCTGCGAGTGCTCGATGGGAAGAACAGTTGGCCGAGGAATTGAAAGCCAATTTGGACAACAAGCAGTTGCTCTAGATGTGACAAAAAACTCTAGATGTGACAAAGAACTCTAGATGTGACAAAGAACTCTAGATGTGACAAAAAATGGCTAGTTAGTTCTTGGAAAACTGGGACATCCTATCTTTTGAGGCATCGTATTCTAATCTAATTCGTCATCATGCCCTGATCTTGTTGGCCATTAAGATGACCCCATTTTAATGTCGCAGAAGTCAATGTACGATGCAGTCGATATCTTTTGTTTTTTGCCTCCTCTTGACTGATGAAATGTATTACATTCGATACTTTGTTTCTTTGAAATATTCAAATTTATTTTGCGTTTATAAAGATGTCCTTCATCTGATGATTTATCGTATAAGTGTTTATAGAGATGTGATTAATGTCGGTTATTTAGTGGTGTTGGCAATTTACCGTTTTTAACTATATTCTGTTATTCATCATCTGTTTGTACTCACTATCTGCTGATATTCATCATCTACTGATATTCATCACCTACCGGTATTCATCACCTACTGGTATTCATCAACTACTGGTATTCATCACCTACTGGTATTCATCACCTAGTGGTATTCTTCATCTACTGATATTCTTGATCTACTAGTATTATTCATCTACTGGTATTCTTCATCTATTAGTATTATTCAACTACTGGTATTCTTCATCTATTAGTATTATTCAACTACTGGTATTCTTCATCTATTAGTATTATTCAACTACTGGTATTCTTCATCTATTAGTATTATTCATCTACTGGTATTCTTCATCTATTAGTATTCTTCATCTACTGGTATTCATCATTTACTGATATTCCCCATGTTATATGTACTTACCAGTGGAATTCATCATCTACTGGTATAACTAATCATTTGCTGGTATTAACCATCGAGTGGTATTGGCCAACTATGGCTTCAAGCCGGCCAGTTTGGACGAAAAAAAGTAACATAGCGTGAGTTTCGCCCGACCTTCTTATCTGAGCGTAATATCTTATGGTAAACAGCATATTAATCTCAATAAACAGAAGCCGTTTGAGGCACGGGCGTAGTAAGCGTAGTACGCTTGCAAGACTCCTTCCATGCGGAGCAAGACCATCAATATATCCGTCTCTTTTTATGCCACTGCAGAGCTTGGCATGGGATCTTGGCGTGCTCAATCTTCGGAACTCCAGAAGCGCACATTTTTACAAACTGATTTCATTAGAATCAGATTGAGCGTTAGAACCCATGGATGGTGCAGATTTATGTATAAATAGGTGCACGCACGCACATTAGTTAGCATGCATTAGCTAGAATGCGTTAGTTTGCACGCATTAGTTAACACGCATTTGTTAGCATGGGGTAATGCCGCAGCAAGGGGAACGTCTCCCATTGTTTATTATCCTTCCTTGAGGCAAGCTTCGAGCACGTGACGCCCTTTTTTACTCCGTTTTATTTCCTCTTTTTTTTCATCTCCCGCTTGCGCGCAGCTCTCACAATTAACACTTCTAAAGAAGATAAAAAAAAACCTTCTGCTTGCTGCTGCATTTTGTTTACATCTGCCAACTCCATCTCCAGAGATGGAACGAATAAAAACATCATGACGAAAACATCGTGCAAATTAATTGCATGTGTGTTGACGGCAGTTACCAAAAGCCATCGCATTAAAAGTCACTGCATTAAAAGCCTTTTCATCAAAAGGTATTGCATCAGAGGTCATTTCATCAAAAGCTATTGCATCAGAGGTCATTTCATCAAAAGGTATTGCACCAAAAGTCATTTCATGAAAAGGTATTGCACCAAAAGTCATTTCATGAAAAGGTATTGCACCAAAAGTCATTTCATGAAAAGGTATTGCACCAAAAGTCATTTCATCAAAAGGCATTGCATCAAAAGTCAATGCGTTAAAAAATTAATCCATCGAAAGTCTTTGCATCGAAAGTCCATCTTGTGCACAGCTCTGAGCTGCAAATCCGCTATTTTACTAATTTATTTTACTAGCAAAGGCGTTTTCATTTGTTTTACTGGAAAGAGCATCATTCCATTGTTTTAGTGGAAAGAGTGTTTTTCGTCAATAAGGCCTGGTTTTTCGTACACTGTGGGAAGAACGTTATTTGCTGGAAATCCATTTGATTTGCCGGAAAGAACGTTACTCATTTGTTTTGCAGGAAAGAGCTTGCCACGATAGGGTGATGACCCTTACGTTTGCATGAGATCCAATCAATGGTAGCATTGGGAAAACCGTTACAGACACCCCCTCGCCAAAGGCGTGCCACCCTTGTCATAAATTCGATGTACCTATGACCTGCACCCCAATGAGTGAAAAGCGCATCTGTCTAAAAACTAATAATGAACATCTGTTTCGGGTGCTTGCTGTGGATATAACTAACGTTTGAGAGCAAAAATGTTAATAATTGATAATAATAGGAAAGTAATTAATAAATATTAAAGTGAGTAATAAATATTAAAGTGAGTAATAAATATAAAAGTAAATAATAAATATAAAAGTAAATAATAAATATAAAAGTAAATAATAAATATAAAAATTAAAAATAAATAATAAATATAAAAGTAAATAATAAATATAGTATTAAAGAAAATATAATAAAAGGGTTTAGTTTTCTTTATAATTACCTGTGATTAAGCGTTGTTTCTTGTGAGGGTTCGAAGGGCTCGCAGAGGCACTACTACCGTCAAAACTTTGAATATGGTAAGTTTCGGCATCGTCACTAGGCATTGGCACGCGTTGGTCCAGAGTCTGGTGGCTTTCTTGGTCCTCAAATTGAGGATACATCTCCCCGGAAAGGTCTTCCTCGGGTTCCAAAGGTCTCTTTTTCGGCGCGTCCAAACATCCTTTCACCATAGCGGTCCAGACGAACCTTCCTGGGGTATTCAGAGGCCTCCCGTTCAAGAAGTCAAAATCCCATTTTTGGGATTGTTTTAGTGATTGTTCGGCTAACTGTTGTTCCAAAAATTTTTGGGTTTCCACGTGATCCGCGGGCTCGAACAAAGCTCTCCTCACTCTAGTGATGCCTCTTGAGAGGACTCTTCGATCCGTTAAGGGAGACCTCATCCTAGGAATCTCCATGGATATAATAGGCTTGAACACACTCGCACTCATTTTCCTCGGTTCACTACGACTCTATCTCAACAAGTTACTTTGCGCGACTTTTTGATGTTTTTCTGCTACTTTCTTGATCCTGCTTATATTCTTGATATGCACTCTGTCGATTAGTTAATGTTATTCACAGTTAATTAGTTAAGCTTGCACACAATCGATCGGAACCTCAATCAACTATAGCCATACCATTGATGGCTATACACAATAATTGATGTCTATCCACAATAATTGATGATATCCTCACTAAATAAATTAATAACGTAAATACCAGCACTGGTCCTCAGTTTGGAGACCCTTGTTTATTTACTTCGTCAGGTTAGGCAACAAACTTGACACAGCCCGATTCCAAAGAACCCACGCGTTACTTTTCGGTCGAGAAACTCGTCTTTTCTGGAGAAACGACGCGAAAATATCCAACTGACACGGAAGAAACGTCAACTTGGCACTTGTTTTTCGGTTCGCGATCACAGTCACCTTCGATTTCGGGCAAAATAGCGAGAAATTCACAAATGAACACTCGAAGCGCAGACTGACGCTGATACCACCTTGAACGTTGAATCGAGACTGCCGTGGCGTCAGCTCTACGTCAGTGCTCTGCGTAATAGTGACGCCGCGATGCGCCCTCCCATTGGTCGGGACGGTCCAATGTTGTAGGGGCGGGAAGTTGGATTTGAATGCTGTGCAAGTTGGCTGTGGGCGCACGGACACACAGGAACCGTGTACACTATAACATAATGATGAAACATTCAGATTTGGTTTAAAGAACTAGTGGTATGATAAAAATTAGTAGGTAAATTTAAACAATAATATAATATAGAATTTAATAATTATAACAGACATAACTAGAGCAACATATTATAAGCATAGGTTTGTATTACTTTTAACCGACTGCATGGGTATTATCTTTCAAAGTAATCACTCCATAGCATCCAGTAAAGCCAAATACGCAATAATACATAAACAGATATGAAATATACAAAGTAATGTGCGGTATTAGATTACTCTTCCATTGTCTTATCCTCCGAGGTTGAATTATACTCCCATTAATTAACAGGAGAAACATTTGTTGTGCAACACAAAATTGACTTAAGTTCCTATTTCTATATACTTTTTCCGAAACTTATCAGCGCATTGAGTAAACCCATGCATGCACCTATCTGAACCATAACAAACAAACCAAGTATTTGATTTACACTCTAACTAATAAAATAAGTAATTATGGTCTTCGTTCGCAAATGCCCGCAATCTAATCTTTATCTCTGTTTGCCCAATTTACTCATGCATAAGGAACGCTTTCCTATACGTTCTGAATTAAAAGTGTCAATATTTGAGAAATACTCCTACGACCGTTTAAGTAAGTTTCTTCGACAAATAATTCTTGGTGCATATTGCGAAACTATTGCTACCTGCACAACTTACAAAATTCATGTATAGTTACAGGTATTTATGTATATTCTAATTTATGTAATATTGTAATTTACGTATAATTGTAATTTACGTATAATTGTAATTTACGTATAATTGTAATTTACGTATAATTGTAATTTACATATATTGCAATTTACATATATTGTAAGAATTGTCCGGATTTCGTGCAATAGAAGCATTGTCGTTGTTGTCGAGGCCGCTCCAAAAGTCTGAAAGCAAAATAAAATCCTACATGAGAAGTTCCCAGCATGCATGAGATGTGATGGATATTTCCTGCCTGGATGGAGCCGAACGGGAAACTGATTTTTACTCCGAACCAAAGGGCAAGCAGGGGTGAGAATTTCCGCTTTGGTCGCAGAACGGATGTGAATTCCCCCATACGCTGCTTTATGCAGTTTGCGCTTTTATTTTTGGATGTTTTATTTATTTTTATCCTGATTAAAATCGTTGGTATTATTGAAAATGAAATTTTAGTTTTAACATTCATATAAATATTTTTGTAATATACATATTTTAGTATAAGAGACTTTATACAAGTTTACTTTACATTTGCTTTGTATCAATATTAGCAGTTATTAGTTAGTTTACTATTAATTAAAGATTTGCTATGTCCTCTTCTGTAAACTAACGGATCTACTCACACTATAAAACAGTATAGTTTATCTTTGCTCTTATGATAGTTTAAATTGGTCGCGCTTGCATTCAAGCAAATATAAGAATGGTTCACTTAACGATGGATATGGCCAAGGATGAATGCACCTATGCTGATGGACAGACCTAAACGAGAGAAAATCGTCTACCTGGTGGTGAGCCAGAGAGCCCAAAAGCGCGGGAAACAGGTTTATATACAATTTGTGTGTACCTTGCTACATATAGCCAGAACGCATATACGTGGGCATAGTATTTTGAGGCTCACATAATAGTATTTGGACCCAGACTGCCTGTCTGCGGACCTCGCTTATTTACCTCGAGATCTCAGCTTTCTTCAAATAATTCCGCAAATCCCTATTTACACGAAGAAAAATGATGGTGTACATTTCCAAGAGGTTTTTGAAAAACTAATGACCTAATTATTTCTTTAATAACCAAATAATTTCTTGTAGTAATCAAATAATTTCTTGTATTAATCAAATAATTTCTTGTATTAATCAAATAATTTCTTGTAGTAATCAAATAATTTCTTGTATTAAGGTGGCTGACCAGTAAACAAACTTATTTGTAAACATTGACATGTGTCCTTCTCTAACGTCAACGACGACATATATCTATCCCGTCGCGGGAATTTTGAATCCGTTTCGAACATTTCAGATTTCTTAAAAATTTGGTAATATTTTTCAAAATTTCATAAAGATAAAA
This sequence comes from Quadriops clusia, assembly GCA_033557875.1. Classification (NCBI taxonomy): domain Eukaryota; kingdom Metazoa; phylum Arthropoda; class Insecta; order Coleoptera; family Hydrophilidae; genus Quadriops; species Quadriops clusia. The sequence continues at coordinate 501 of JAWQRP010004722.1, read as the reverse complement.
TGCTCTTTATGTTGTAACGTGTGCCGCCACAGCGAGATTTTGTGCGATAATCGATAAGACAAAAAAAAATTAAATATTTTGCCAAAAGGGCGTTGTAGTTACCTTTCAAATCATGTTTTAAAGCATCTGCGAAAACCTCATCATATTCCGCCTAGTAATTTTTGAGATATTTGAAATGTGCGGTTTGTTTACTAGTCAGCCCTCTTAATCAAATAATTTCTTGTAGTAATCAAATAATTTCTTGTAGTAATCAAATAATTTCTTGTATTAATCAAATAATTTCTTGTATTAATCAAATAATTTCTTGTAGTAATCAAATAATTTCTTGTAGTAATCAAATAATTTCTTGTATTAATCAAATAAGTTCTTGTAGGAATCAAATAATTTCTTGTAGTAATCAAATAATTTCTTGTATTAAGGTGGCTGACCAGTAAACAAACTTATTTGTAAACATTGACATGTGTCCTTCTCTAACGTCAACGACGACATATATCTATCCCG
>JAWQRP010004721.1:0-11514 GCA_033557875.1 Quadriops clusia | reverse complement strand
TTTGAGTAATAATATATAGCTTATACGAAAGAGCCAAAAAAGTTTTATAAATTCTTTTATGGTAACACCAAGGTAAAAAATTCATAAATGTAGTAAATGTCGAAATAAAATGATGAAACTCTTAACCTAACTTTTTTCGCCATATTGCTTTTAAATGGACCCTTAAAGTGCAATTTTCCGAGTCCTTCCGAGGACGGCATGAGAGTGACGTAGCACTTAAGTTGTTTAAACTAGGGACTATAGTTGTCGCTAGTTATGGTTAATTGAGCATTTTACCGCTACATTTTCAAAGTTCTATTAACTTATTTGTAAACTAACCTAAGGGGGTAACCACTGGGACCGACTTACATTGAAAATGACGATATGCCTTGCCACGACCTATAAAACTGACAATATTTAAATATACTTGAACTTGTATTTCTTGGGAGTAAGTCCGAAATACAAGTTCATTTATAACATAGTAGTCCAAGACAACTTCTTTCATTGAATTTAAATGTACTGTCATTATTATTGATCGTGTGACGACCGCTTTAAGGTTAAGCTAGAGAAGCCATGTCTTGTCAAGGACACCGTAGTTTACAGGTTTCTACTATACTACTGACTATGTATTTACAATGAGCTAAAGTGGCGGCGGTTTTGAACGCTGTTATTGAACACTTGCAGATTTTTATTAAACTCCTTCAAATTATTTTAATTGTAATTCGAGATTATGCTTATTAGGACATGTGCATTTGTTTGTAGGTGAAAAAATTGCATTCTAAAATTTTGACAGAACCTAATTGAGCCTCATCAGAATGATTTTCTTCAAAAAATATTCAAGATTTCAATGCCTTTTTGAAGTTTAACATATATTGTGTGATGTGTGATGTTAATTTCAAACATGAAAAACAGGGGCGGATTTAAAATGACGGCCATTAGTTGAAAATCCTGTATTTGAAACGACTGTCTAACACTAGTGTTTGTAAAAATAATAAAAAGTTGTAGGTACGATAAAAAATATAAATCTAAGATGCAATTCAATTTACATCATCTCCTCCTGGATATTTCGGAATATAGCGGACTTATACCGTGCAGTACAAAGCCAACACGCTCCATTATTCCCCAGATATTGGCTCTTCGCAATTCTTAAAATTCAGCCGTTAGGAGGCCCTGCACGGTGCTCAGCATGATGCTGATATACGATCGCAGTTATTGAATAAGAGATGAGCGTTTTACATAAGCGGGTGGTTATAGCCTGATCAATGACATCTATACATATCCATACATCCGAAATGCAGGAGGAGAAACATGAGAGGTAAAGTTCTTACTTTCGGAGCGAATGTATGAAGGTTTGTATATTGATGGGGAGCATATGGGGGTGCTCGAGCTCCCAGGAAATCGATACACGTAAAATGCAAAATTGAAGGTTCCTTTCGACACCTTTTTTCGCTAAAAGGAATTTTAGTGGGGCCCGCCCGTTGCAAATGTTAAAATTCGCGCTAAAAAGGTCGCGTGCTGTTTTATTGAGGATGTTTTCCTTGGTAAGCGTAACCTGAGGGAGAAACTCGAGCATATTTTCCAGGCTACAAAAATAATTCGGTTTTGATCAGATGAATTTTCGCTGAAATAGGATTTTCCGGATCCTCTATATATTATACAGGTGTGACAAGATCTACATACATTACCATCAATCTCATGAATTATTAATGCTACGGAAAAAAGAGCCCCATTAATAACGTCCCTGTGTTTCTTCTCGGCTCCCGTCAAAGCACCAGGCTAAATGCTCAAAAACTATTAGATAGATTTTTTATTTGAATTTATTATTTTCGAATTTGTATTCAGGATAATAATGAAGGGCATTTCAAATATAGATACTCTTCTTGAGATGATTTTATTAATTTTGTGACTACGTTTCACATTGTCATTTAAGCATCGTCAGGCGCTGGACAACGTAACAGACAAGAACAAGACAGTTAGAAAATATGTGAAACTTAAATATCGAAAAAGTTATTATTTATCAAAAGTAATGATAAAAAATTGATAGAAAGTTATACTTAGGTTTTTAGATTATAAATAAAATTTTGAATTTTTCTATCATAGTGTTTTTAAATATGTAGGAGAAGTTTGCAATATTGGTGAATTTTTGTCCTTTTTTAATAAGATATTTAAATTTTCTCTCCTTAATCATATTTAATGAGACAGATACTCTTTCATTTTCCAAAATCATAACAACATCGTCGTCTTACCGTTTTCATAGTTTCACAAGTACAGTTCAATTTTTATGATGTTTGAGTATTCTTTGTTATTGTTTCATGAGAAAGAGAATTGATTAAAGGCGGGCAAGCTTTTAGGTTTTTTCCATTAAATTTACATACATTTTTACCCCTCTTCCTCAACATTGACTTGCCGTTAGAATTCAGAGCAACATAATAAAAACCATTCAGATTGGTTTATTTTATTACCCAGCGGGGCGTGTAAAATTTATTCTCATTAACTCCCGGATGTATAAAAGAAACGACCCGACGGAGACACCCCCTCTGAGAGTTCGCACTTTATAGAAGTTTTTATGGTGATGAGGGGGACACAAAAATGTTTTACTAGTTATCCAGGATGAAAATGAACCGACGGGATAATTTAAATGGCAATTCGGCGCATCCCCCAAGAAGGGCACATTTTAAACCCCCGGTTACGTTCCACACCTTCGGTATTGCTGGGCAAATAGCCCAATGAATATGTTTTCGGGTTTATTACATTTTTAGAGGTTTTCTTTATTGGCCCAACTCGGTTCCGGGTGAGAGTTTTACGGTTCGATTTAATGCCCATGTTTGAATTTATATCGAGCATTATTTAAATGTTTTTATTCTCTTGGCCCTTTTATTTATTTTTTAACTTCCTGTAGCATAAATAAAAGCTACATCTACAAGAATGAGGTCCTTTGTTGATCGTCCTGCGCCGCAAGTCAGACGATCGTTTCTGCATTTGTGCGGCATTCAGATTGCCGAAATGGCTATGGAAGAGGGACAACAAATCAGACGTAACAGGTTGTTCAGTTCGAATGATATAAAAGTCGATTTAGGTCAAACAAGTGTCTTATCGTCACCCCTTCTCGCCCCAAATCAAGGCTGCAACAAATTCCTCTATGCCTCCTGCCAATTTATATTTATATTCATGGATTTGCCGGTGATACAAGGCCCTTCGGTGATTCTTCATTGACGCTTGCTTTATTCTTGATTGCGTTATAAATTTGCGTTTATATACTGCCGAGTTAGATAAGAGGATTTTCCGCTGCAGCAGAGCGAAAAAAAGGAATAGGCTGTATATTCTTATGTATAAGATTTGCTGGAAAGCTGCTTTTTCCTTCTTTTTTTTAGCGAAATCCATATTGCTCTAATTTCTATCTTTTAGACGTCGCGCAGAGGAGTATAGTAGAGTTTCGATTATATCGCCGTTCCGGAAGAACAATGTCGTAACTGCAAAAATGTGTCAAATGCAAATAAGTCCATAGACAATATCAGAAACACATCCCATACACTGGGAAACATGGACGTAACTGTAGTTCCACTCAATATACCATTATTTTCTGTCACTTACACCTTTTTCAATTAAACGTTTTGTACAACTGCAAATCATTTTTTTACTCTCCTGTAAAATTGAAGTTTTTGCATTTACATCACTGTTCTTCTGGAACGGCGATATGGAACGTCGGTTATCCGAACAAACTTTTCAGCTATTGTAATTATCCTTTAGGAGGTATCCGTTAACGCAAACATTTTTGTGCTTAAATTGATTATTTAAAGTTCGGAGACTTGGGCGACGATACTTAGAAATGCGTAAACGAGTGAGGTACAAAAACGCAGTGTTTGTTATACTAAGAAGAGGTACTTTGCTGACCACGAAACGACACTTTTTATAATACAAAAACTTCTGTAAATGCGACATGATTGAATTACTTATGTTATTAAGTTAGTTTGTATCGAGTATTGAAAGGAACCTGTTGTCTAGTTTATATACATTCCATAGTTTACAACTAATAAACATGTTCAATACACGGAAAAGGAATCGAAATGTATTATTTATTGAATCAAAAGTAAACATAATTAATCGATTAGAACAAGGCGAAACCAAAACATTTCTTGCAAAATCTTTTAATATCGGAAAATCTACAGTGTCCGACATTAAAAATCAAAAAGAAAATAATTTGACGTTTGCGTTCAAATAGGTTAGCACAGACAGATCGAAGAGACGAAAGGCTAAGAAAAATCCGCAAGATGAAAAATTAGAAGACGCGAATTATTTATGGTTCGTACAGAAAATAACTCAGGGAGATCCTATTTCTATTTCTGATGGCCCAGAAGATTTCAAGGCAAGTACTTGTTGGTTAAAGAGGTTTAAATCTCGCCACGGTATTCGAGAATTCAAGGAGAATCTCTATCTGGGGATGTTCCGGCTGCTAAAAATTTTAAGATTACATTTTTGGAATTTCTAAACAAAGAAGACTATTCCCTAGGTCTCATATACAGCTGACTTCAAAATCAGCACAGAGTGAGTTACAATCATGGTTTGCGCTAACGCTACCGAAACTCACCCTCTACCATGTCTTCTGCTACGCTATAAAACCCAGAAGAACGCTTGGATGAGTAGTGAGGTTTTTGTAGACTGGTATACAAAAGGCTTTATTCCAGAAGTAAAGAAATATAGAGAAAAAGAAAATTAAATAAATTAAATGAAAATTTTAGAGTTATTTATTTACCACCAAATGTTACAGCCCTTGTGCAGCCGATGGATCAGGGGATTATAGAAAAACTTAAAAGATTATACATAAAACAAATTTTGCATTGTTTGCTCTTGGCAGAAGATGAAGAAAGTGTGGTCGCATTTACAAAAAGACTTAATCTTAAAGACTGTGTCTAAATGATCGCCGAAGCTTGGAACAGTTTAACGCAAGAGAATTATCAAAATTCTTGGAACAAGCTATTAGGAGGTGTAGATGTCAGTGAAGAAATGCAAGAAGATGTAAACAAAATTGTGGAAATTTTTGCGAAGATTCCGGAATTTGAAAATTGCGATAAAGAAGATGCGCAATTGTGCTTAAACATTGATAACGACGATCCCGGTTTTCAAATTTTAAATGAGGACGAAATTCTGTCTAATATGCTAGAAAAAATCCAGAATTCTGAAACAAGTGACAGCGATGACGCCGAAGAACCAACACAAAATGGACCAAGCAATGAAGAAGCTTTTACTGCGTTGGAAACACTAATGGCTTGGTGTGAACAACAAGAAGAGTGCACTCCTAGTCAATTACTTATATTAAAGAAGATGCGTGATTTGGCTGTGAAGAAAAAAGAGCAAAAACTTGTTCAAATGAAATTAAGTCATTATTTTTTTTAAGAAGATAAGTTAGGTTAAAATATAAAAACGTATGGAAACATTAAAACATATTATATACCTACTTGTTTTTCTTACTTTTCTGTAAAATCGATTATCCGAACAAATCGATTATCCGAACTACCCTTGGTCCTAATAAGTTCGGATAATCGACGCTCTACTGTATTTCGATTCAAAATTTGCTCAAAATTATTTTGTGGTTTTTATCGATTTAATATATATTACAATTCTAATCGTAGCGCATATTTTTAACGCTCTCATCAAACGAAGATAGAAAGTTCCTATAGACCATGTCCGATTCTCAAATATAAAGGAGGTTGGTACAGCTTCCCAAAGGTGACTTGAAAATCAGATAGATCCTCGAGAATCAAAAAAATTCAAGAAGCACAAAAACTACCTCATAAAATTACAATAAACATAAAGATATTTTGTGCGTTTCCACTAGAATTTAAATACTCGACAAAATATTTCAAAATACGTTGCAGCATATTAATCCTCAGTTAATTTCAAACTAAAAATATCCCACATGCAACTACCCAAAATTGCATCCTTTAAGAGATATTTAAATATTTGCCCATCGATGCGTAATACTCCACACTTAATGGGTATTTTTCATTCTCATAAGGACTTATAATTTTACAAGAAACTTCACTGACACTTTCTATTTGTGATCCATAATCTTGCATAACCACCAAAAGTTGCTACTGTAAAAACCATCCCCAACGATAAGATTGGCAATTGTTTTTTCACTGTTTAACTTTGGGGAACTGTACCTCCCATAGGGTTGGGAAGTGAACATGGTCCATATGAACTTTTTTGCTTATTCTGGTGAGATCTATTATATGTTAAAAAATGTGCGCTACGATTAGAATCACCTTGTATAATAAAATGCAATATAGCAATTAATTAACAATATTACTACTAATGATTATTTTGAGTCAATAAGAGATTATTTTGAGAGTTCAGATAGTTTCTGCACAGAATAATATAATAATAAATAAAACAAATATAGACAAAGAAATATATTTATTGAATTCAGGAAAATATTTATTTATTTCAAGAAGATATTTATTTAATTCGACAAAATATTTATTTTAATTTTTTTGTCTTGAATTGAATTAAATTTTCTTGAAATAAAAAATATTTTCTTGAATTCAATAAATATATTCCTTTGCCCATATTTGCTTGAGTTAAAGAATCTTTTCTCCCTGTGTGTATTGTGAATAATTTCATTATTGTGTTTTAGGCTATTCATTTTATACTTTTCTTTTTGCTGTATCCAAAACTGGATAATCGTAACTCAACCTTTGTTTGAAAATTCTTTTTTACAAAAGTAACATTTTTTCTATATTTTTGGCCTTTACTGGCGTAAAAAGGATATCTTTTATTACTTTAGACACGTCACTATGTCCTGCAGAACGAAATGTGTTTCGTTTTTCTTTGTTTCGAACGTATGATTCATTCATTCTGTTACGCCTCGTGACTCTCTCAATACATTCTGTGATATTTTATTCTAAATTTACTTTATGATATTTTGCTTTTACATATATTTACTATTTATTTATTTATTTTCCATAATTTGTCTCCGTCCAATATTCCGATTGCTACTTAATATTATTTTATTGCAAAGAGACTTGAATTTCTAAAATCAACATTTAATTTAATCCACATTAAAATATCTTGACCTCAATGCTGTTTGCATCCTTTTGAAAAATTTGACCACAAAGGCCTGAGGATGTCTTAATTGGGACAAAACCGGTCACCTTCATTACAAAATAAATCTATAGAAAAGATACCTATACGGACGTGTTGATACCACAAGAGTCGTTTCACCATTTAACCCATAAACTTGCAGCATTCCGTTACTTATTAACCAGACTTATAAAGATACCTCTCTCTGATGCGAACTTCAATGTAGAACTAGAAACAATAGCCAGGAACAATGGACACAAATAGGAAATTATAAAACCCCTACTAGATAATAGAATAAGCCACCAAAAAGAGACACACATAGATAACAACGAAACTATTACCATACAGGAAAGAAGATACAGTGAAATAAATTAACTTAAGATATAACAAAACTGATCTGCTTAAATTACAAAATATTTTTTTTATATCTTTAAAAGTGTTTATTTCTGAAAAGCTTCCTTTTTAGGTCATTACCTCATAGTTAGTAAAATATTGATTATTCAACTTATAATACCTACTTATAATAAAATTTGTTCAGGAAAGTACTCAACAAAATTGTGAACACGTTTTCTAATCGGATATACATATGTGCGCTTTATAACTTTTTATTCTACAAAACAAGTTATCAAGCGCTATAATTACAAGATCTGAAGCCCACATATGAAGGTTTGCATAACTCGCAAGAGATATTATGCCGTTCATATGTTATGCATCCATTAATACAGTAAACACACCTACACATTTATTATTCACTAGAGCGTAAGTTAAAACATGTGTAACCAGTTCAATTTTTCCTATTTTAAGTCCTACCATCTGCATGGTAAATAAAATAGAAAAACTCCGCCACGATCCGCGAGTTACGTGTCTCATGATATTTTCAAGCCGGGATCGGCAAATAAAACTACCAGCGCTTTAGGAGCAATAAGCATCACAGCATCCGAACTCGGAGATGCAAATTACATGAGATGCAGAAAGCCCAGACACCCCTAACGCCAGATATGAAGCCATAACGCATCCGACATCCTGATTCAATTTCAATCTGTCGGAAACGTTAGCTTCGTACGTAAATTTTTCCCTTTAGAAACCAGAATAAGAACTAGAACCGAACGCTTAATGACGAGCCGGATTAATCTACGAGGGATCTACGAGGGAGTAATCATACGATTACGTAATCGTAAGAGGGTGTATTCGTACGAGGGTGTAATCGTACGAAGGTGTAAGTAACGCCCAAATTAAAGACTGGATCGCATTAGGGGTTTGCCTGTAAGAGCTTTATGTTAAATCTATGCTCGAAAGGTAACCTTTAACTAGTGCGCAAACCTTGCAGCCCAAATACAAAATGTCGTGGAAATGCGGCAAACGTTTCCTGGCCCTAAATTTTCCCAAATCCCAAAATCCCATTGTTTAATATTACTTCTGTGTCTAGTCATGCATATATTACAACATTATCTGGCCAGAATATGCTTGATATTTTCCCAGTAGCACATTGTTGAATATCGTCCTTTTGTACCGCTTAGTTGCATTTTATATTACTGGCTGCGACCTCGGCGCTTGCAGAAGCCGCTTTATGTTTGCTTAATAGCTAGTTATAATAAATGAGATAAGTTTCTTGTGCATCCCCCGATAAAAAATTCTAAAGCGTCCTTTCTAAACTTATAAAGTTTCCTTTTATTGTCGAAAAAATGTGGGTTATTACCGGCCGTGTTGCGAAATTAATTGCTGCACAGAAGTGCCCGGAACCTACTCAAATAAAAGAAAGTTTAGTTAAGGAATGAAAATATAGCGGGGAGGATAGTCTGTTGAGGCATGAGCGAGCTAATTAATTAATTCCGCGGGAACCACAGACGACGCTTGTGTTATTTGTTAATTATTTTGAATTCTCGAGTCAAAGCTAGCTTCAACTCGACGGAATTTTCTTTCTGAGCTCTTTTCGCGTTCAGGGCGGAGAAATAAAATAAATAACTAATAGGACGTTCATTCATTACGCATTATGTGCTGCATTTGCATGTGGAGATTAACATGCCGATTGTCTTGATAATGCCAATCATTTTGGATTATGCAGAAGAGAACAATTGAAATTAATTTAATGCAGATATGTAGAATACATATATTTATAAATTGTGTTCAGATTATTCATAGTTTCATTCTATTACAACATAAAATAAAAGCTAGGAGTATTACTGATTATGGTACATACGCGCATAGTTAATTGGAGATTTATACCTTCGAATGTAGGTACACAACATCATAATAGATTTAAGAGAGTAATTGCCCACACAAGCTACAAAATGCAAAATATATGAAAGCTGCCAAGTTGCAGATTAGGCACATATCCCACGAAAATTTCATAGCCCCAAACTATCCAACACCAGAGACCATAAATATCTTGTGGCCGCAATAGCGGGCGGAATCGATGCAAATTCATTATTTTAGTGCCCATTAAAATTCATAGGGCAGACGCAATTAAGCGCAGCTGATTATGCAAACGCGCAAGACACATAGGGCCCCATTTTTCGCCATATGTAGCCAAGAATATCTTTGTTGCGGTGCCGTGAAATATTCGCAGAATTTTAATTTCGCCGGGCTGCACGGGAAAGGTAATCTGGCCCATTATAGCCGAGCTTTGAGATGTCCAGAGGCCTTCCGCCGCTGCCTGGATCGATATCTCGCTTTGTGTGTCAGCTAGATGTGCATAATATGTATATCCGTTAACTCGGTTAAGTGAAACAACTATTGATTACAAAATAAGCCAAACTACGTGATGTTTCATAATGACCTGTATATTCGATGCGATGAAACGTATCACAAAGTAAATGTTGTCTTTACAAAACGAAATCTCAGGCGTCAGTGTTGCGGGATCAATAAAATTAAGAGGTAAAACGATTGACCTCTCCCCCCAGATTAAGTTACAAGGCATTACGGTCGACAGACATCTGATATGGGGGGATTGCATTTAAGAGGTTTTGCTCCCATTTAGAGCCTGATGTATATCGCCAGACGTCGTGGATACTAGGTGCTAAAGCTGCAGGCTATTTTTATTCGATTAAAGAAATATATCTACATCTGGTTCATTCCAGTGTACACACAAAAAATACAATTAAGAAAGGTGTGTCTTTATCTTTGTGTTGAAAGAAAGAAATATATATTCTCTTTTTTAATTATTTTAATGAACTTTATAATTAGTTATATTATTAACGCGATACGATAACCTATACGGTCCTTTTTTAACCGATTGCAATGAAATTTGAACACACAAAAATATAGTGTAGCGGAACTATAATATCGTGAAAGGAGGAGAAACGTACCCATTTTTTACGGCGACTTATCTCCGTTGCAATTGATTGTACAAAAAAACTTTACAAATTCATTTTATAGAAAATTGTGTTTTTTACAATTTTGTTCTAAAGCCATGAAGTGCACCGGATAGGAGTTAAAAGCAAGAAAGCTAAAAAAAGTGACGAAAATCGGCAGTTTTACCAATATAGCAGCACTCGCAGAGAAAACATTTTTGTGGAAATTTTTAATTTTTCTAGAAATAACCATCCTAAATAACATATAAAAAATCCAGAATTCTTTTGTCTGGGTCCCCACCCATTTTCGACCTAATTGACTGGACTAAACGTGTATGTATTATTTGACATGGAATGCGTTTGGAGACGCATGCAGTCAGACTGCTCTCATAGCCAGTCAAAATAGTAGACGCATGCGTTTCGTTTTATACATAGGTAATTTTTTTTCAATTTCTATAGTTTCTAATTTTCTAATGAACAGTAATTTGTCTCTTAATTAAAACTAACTTATAAATAGTTATTACCTTCCACAGCAGTTTTTTCTAAGTATAACAAGTTTATTGAATATCTAAAAATTTATATTTCCTAATTTATCACATAAAAATATGAATAGAGCTAAATTTTTGTACAACAAATAGGAAATAAAAATTAGTGTGATTGTGTTCCTGCTTATTTTTCAAGTTTATCTACGAGAGAAATTAAGTTACGGATTTGCTGGAATTTTTCAGTTTTTATTTATCTGGCTCTATGTTTTATGCAGTTATCCACGCTTCATCAGACTAATTTTAAATACTTATCATAATCGAGTTTTATAACCTATTGCCAGTATTGAAACATGACCTAATGATGCATCGATAATGGCATGAAACCTGGCTAAATAAATAAAAATATGGAGTGGTCTCCACTCGACTTTCTCGCATATTTCTAAGTTGTACTAGACAAGATAAAACAAATTCACATTAGGATACACATGCATATTTAAAAAACATAGATAAAAAAGATTACTTCCGGTTGGTTAATTGTCCTAAAATTTGATATCTGTAAGTTTTTCGTTATTTCCAGAGTTAGTACAAAATTTGAGACAAATATCTTGAAGCAAAAAGGCACTTTACTTGAAAGAGTTTCACTTCCGTTTCAGGTAAACTGCCACTTCCGGTTGAGGGAT
>JAWQRP010004720.1:0-11514 GCA_033557875.1 Quadriops clusia | reverse complement strand
ATCAGGAGTTCTTAAACAAATTGCGCAGTACATAAATATTTATAAACTGCGCATACTGTTGATGAACTTCTGATCGTCTGACTAGTACGTGAACTAGTCGGACGTAGGGGATGGAACAAAGCTATTAGTTCCAACACAAAACATCAAAAACAATGGTAATTATTACAAACAGGAAAGAGATCTTCGGAAATCGACTCTTCAACGTGACGATCTAATAATAGAACCTAATAACCATCCAACCGTTTCTTTTTCAAAAATACTCTCCTTTTTTTTCAATTGTCAAAAAAACCTCTTTTCCTTTTTTTCTCTTCCTCCTCCTTTCTCTTTTTTATAAACCCAAAAAATGACCCGTTACAAGGTAGCATTCCTGTAAAACACAGAAAACAAATCCGACAAGATTAAAGTTTCACAAACATTTGGTTCGAAAGTTTGCAAACAAATGTCAGGTTCACAACTCTCATCTACCCAAAATCAAAAATTCCAAACAAAGAAGGTTTGAGATTCAGATCTCGAACACGACCAGTTGGACACAAACACACACATACCAACTCTAAGAATCAACAACAAAGCAAACCATAAATCAAAGGCTTTGATGCAGATATTGCCCCCAACTAAACATTGCATTAAAACAGACTGGAAACATCTCGTCTCATCGAGCTTTGAAGCGGAACTTGTTCCCATTTCATTACATGAGAGAACAGAGTACTCACACACCCAGACCTTCGAGGTGAATCTCTTCCCTAGTCCCACAACAATAAACAACAAACAAACAAACTGCCAATATTCTACATACATCTCACTAGCTTGTGATTGAGTAGCACTCTCCAACCTCCTTCTGAGGTGAAGGACTATCAGTCTAAGCTTTTAAGCAGGACGAACGCCACCTGACGGGCGGGACGCGTCCGACCAGTCCCCCTTTTCCTTTCCTTCCCCATTTCAACAATTCAAACAAAATAACAGGTCAATCATAACAACAAAACTCAAATAGCGAATGAAAGGTATTTAATCATGAATAAATTAAAGTGAACAAAAACCTTTCCTTCACGAGATCGAGGTAGGCGCGTTCTTGGGTTGTTTTGGGACACCTAAAGTGTGTTTTGGGAACCGTAGGTATATCATTCCCGCCTAGAGGTAAGCTAAAATATGACTCTCCACTAGCAAACCACCTACGAACCAACAGGGTTACTACAACTGTACGACTCTCTTATGGAGTCACAGGAGCTCGACCGGAGACGAATGTGCATGGAGGGGGGGGGGGGGGGGGGGGGGGGGGGGGGGGGGGGGTTAGCTCAAGAATCTGACTCCCACCTCCTCGTGGTGGCACTGGAGACCCGCCGTAGTAACTGCGGCGGGGTACCAAACGGGAGACGGCTCAACTATACCCTTACTAGTCATTTAGGTAGTGGCTTCATTTTAAGAGCCACCGCCGAACATCATGCAGGCCCAGTGCCAAAAGGGATCCGTCCCATGTGCCTCCCACCCTAACCACGACAATGGGCTTAGAGGGGGGAGACTTCCAATGGACCGTGAGGTTGACTGCCCCACGGCCCGAGAAGTGCAGTCCTCGATGCTCAAGATAGAATGCCAGATCGTCAGCAGCCACAGCCTGCCGGTGCTGCACGCAGAAGGAGAGAGGTCCGCCTGATAGCTGAGGAAGTGTCTGCCGTCCGGAGAGGAATCACCAACGTCAATGCCCACGTAGTATCCCGGTTGGAGGGGCGCAGCCTTGAAGCCATCAAGGGGCAGCGGCGGAGGCCGGCCTACCGCGCCATGGTAACTCAGGCCATGGCCGCGGATCAGCTGGGCCGGCCCCCATCCAGACGGACGAAGAGGAGAATGAAGACCCAGGTGTTCGACACACCAGATGGACAGCGCACGACCTTTTCAGGATGGCGCGACTAGAAGCGCAGCAGACACTGCGGGGCACTTCCCACCTAAACAAGTGCCTTGCCCGCCTCGTACCGGAGCGGACCAAGAAGGCCATCTCTGCCCAACGAAGCAGAGCTGTCTACAAGGCCTTGGTCAAGACAGTCCTCACGGACCTGAGGGCAGGACCCGGTTCACCAGTCCAGGACTGGGACCCAACAACACCAGAGAGGGCTGCGCCACACTCACCCCATTCAAGACCAGCAGAATAAAGGATGGACCCCGCCACTCCAGGACCAGGAACACCGCCGCAGGGATCACCAACCTCTGCATCGCCGAGGAGTCCTATGGGAATCAACATCCGGGGGGCGATCCAGGGCCTCATTAACTTGGCCCGAGAAGACGCCTCCTATGATTTCCAGAAGGACTACCTTATCCACTGCGCATGGGGAGCCTCCTCAGGGAATGGGGGGGCCTCAAGACCCGGGCTCCCACCTCCTGGTGGTGACGCTGGACCCCCACCGTAGTAACTGCGGCGGGGTGACTAACGGGAGACTACTCGGCACTACCCTTACTAGCCGTTTGGGTAGTGGCTTAATTTTAAGAGGCACCGCCGAACACCAAGAAGGCTCAATGCCAAAAGGGATCCGTCCCATGTGCCTCCCACCCTAACCACGGCACTGGACTTATAGGGGGGAGACTTCCAATGGACCGTGAGGTTGACTGCCCCACGGTCCGAGAAGTGCAGCCCTCGATGAAGAAGAGAGAGTGCCAGACCGTCAGCAGCCACATCCTGCTGGTGCTTCACGTCGGAGGAGGGCTGAAGATCAATGGCCGTACGGGGTGGGTCGTGGAGAGGCCGGCGTCCGACTGCAGGGCCAACATCCATGTTCGCTGTGCGACCGTATCTTCACCACAGCTACTGGATTGGGGATCTACCGCACAAGAGCACACCCAGTAGAGGCGAACGCCTCCGTCGACGTTGAGCATGTCAAGGCGAGATGGGGTGAGGAAGAGGTTCGCTTGATGGTAGCCGAGGAAGTGTCTGTCGTCCGGAGAGGGATTATGAACGTCAACGCTTACCTGGTATTCAGGCAGGAGGGGCGCAGTCCCGAAGCCGTCAAGCGGCAGCGACGTAGGTCGGCCTACCGCGCCATGGTGGCACAGGCCAGGATCAGCCCGGGACGGCTCCCGTTCGGTGGGATGACGAAGATCCAGGTGCCTCTCCAGGATGGTGCGATTGGAAGTGCAGCAGACACTGCAGGATACTTTCCACCTGAACAAGTGCCTTGCACGTCTCGTACCGGAGCGGACCAAGGAGGCCATTTCGGCCCAGCAACCCATGGCTGTCTACAAGGCTTTAGTCACGGCTTCCCCAAAGACGTGAAGACTTCCCGGATGATCTTCATCCCGAAGATTCAGGAACCTCAGACTCTGAGCGACTACCGACCTATCTCCATCTCGTCGGTAGCGGTGCGTCAACTGCACCGGAACCTCTCTGCAAGATTGGCCAAGGCGAATCTCCTGGGCAGTCGTCAAAGGGCTTTAATCTCGGTCGACGGCTGCCTGGAGAACGTGACCGTCTTCGACACCATCCTGAGGACGGAGGGAGCTCAGCGGCGGGAGGTTCACATTACCACGTTGGACCTGGCCCGAGCGTTCTACATGCTGAGCCACGAAGCGCTCATCGGCGCAGTCCAAGGCGCCGGATTGCCTGCCCGCTTAGTCAATTATGTGGGTGGGTTCTACGAAGAAGGCTCCACTCGCCTTGTTCACAAGGGAGGATCTTCGCCAGAGGATACAGACCGGAGGGATGTCCGTCAGAGGGATCCACTGTCACCAGTCCTCTTCAACCTGACGATGAATTTGGTCTTGAGCGCGGTTACGAAGGAGGTCGGCTTCACCCTTGAGGGTACCACGATTAACGCTCTCGCCTTCGCCGACGACCTGGTGCTTACCACCAGCTCTGCACCAGGTCTACACCGCGCCGCGCCTTCGCTAGAGTGGAGAAGACAGTCGCCAGCCAGGGACTCCAACTCAATCGTCAGAAGAGCACTACGCTTTCCATGGTTCCAGACGAAAAATAAAGAAAATCAAGATTATCACTATTGTGCCTTCTCCCTATCCGTTGGACCGGGGGGGGGGGGGCTACCGGGGTGCTTGATGCCTGGAAGTAACCTCGGGGTCGAGTTTGGAGTCCGAGGGTCTCAACCTATCGACATAAGCTTCAGGGACGCGATAGCCAACATCACCAAGGCGCCCCTGAAGCCCCAGCAGCGCCTATAAATCTTGGAAGTCTTTTTAATCCCCCGGCTCTACCACTCCTTAGTGCTGGGGAGAACCACGATGGGCAGACTGCGTGCACTCGACAGGCAGTCACAGAGAGCAGTTCGTACCTGGCTGAGACTCCCAGACGACGTTCCTCTGGGTTACTTCCATGCTCCTGCTAAAGACGGTGGTCCGGGTATCCCCTCTCTAGCCACCATGATTCCAGCCCTGGTGTTGAGAAGGTTGCAGTCCCTAGAAACCTCCGACTTCGAACCTGCCCAGGCGGTCTCCGGATCCAGCCATGTTCAAAGGAGGATTTCCTGGGCCATGAAGCACAACAGAAGATCAGGCCTGGGGGACAACACCTTAGCCCAGACACGACAAAGGCTCTGGGCGCAACGCCTGCACGACTTCGTTGACGGCAGGAAGCTCTGAGGGTCCGTGAAGAGCTCCCTAACATGCCGATGGGTCACCGGAGGGAGGGGAGTCATTCCAAAACGTGACTACATTTATTCCCATCCGGATCAACACCCTACCAACCCGAGTACGAACTTCATGCGATACCTCTGCGACAACAACACCAATGCAAGAGGCAGTACTACGCCGGGAGCTGCTAGATAAACTGGCCGACCAACTGCGTCTCCCGGGTGGTCAAGCTATTTGGACCACCACCTGCAGACTCTCCTGGAGGGGTGTATGGAGTGAGGACTCCCACCGCGACCTCTCCGCCCTGGGTCTCTCAGATGCGTTCCTGGCAGGGATCACCACTAGGACCCTGCAGGGCAGCCACATGAACTGGTCTCGCTGGTCCAGGATGACCGTGCTGGCCACCCGCCCCCCTCGGACCGGAGTGGGATGACGCCCTCATCCAACTCAAGATGTGGCAACGTTTGGATGTCTCAGCAGTCCAGCGGCGGGAGCGGACGTTAGCGAGCCACCCGCCCCCACCCCAATATATCTCAACCACAAAGGGAGCAGCCTGCCGCGAGGACCCCAAGGTGTAAGTGCGCATAGACATTAGTTTTCATTATATGGTAAGTTCAATAAATATTATATTTAAGTCGCACGGGGTAGCCCCGTTGCAGGTATGAATTATGTAGTTTTTAGAAATGCAATGTAAGACTGTGAAATGCTGACAATATATGTATATAATAATTGGGTCCTAACCAAAGACGATCACATCACGAGCCAAATAATATGAAAACTCTTCGGAGTTTGAGGTATGATGTTTTCAAATTGGATAAGTCATGTAAGAAATTAAGTCCGGTGTTTCTTATTAATTTATTCTAAAATGCAAATGGATTCGCCTTAGTACATATCAGAATGCAATTTCGATAAAGAAAATAAATATTTTTCATTTTTACTTATTTTCTTGACCCTTATTTATTTTTCTTCTTTAATTCTCTTTGGGTATATTGGGTCTAATTTCATATAAAATTACTTCATTTATTGCTGAATTTATTTCCTTTATTCAATTTACTTTAACTGACGTTTCGCAAAGACAGGCGAAACGTCAGTTAAAGTAAATTGAATAAAGGAAAGAAATTCAGCAATAAATGAAGTAATATTATATGAAATTAGACCCAATATACCCAAAGATAATTAAAGAAGAGATAATAAGTATGTGAGCGTTAACAAGCTATCTGAAATCTAACAATCTCACTGTTTCCAATAAATCAAATTTAATTATGTATATTCTTCTCGGATTTTTGATAACATGACATTATCAACCTTTATAAACAGTAGCTATACGTATATTTGAAACAAGCTAACGTAATTATTAAAGGGCTACTTCCTTAAAGAATATAGACTTTTGTTTGTTTTCCGCCAAAAGGTTGGCTTCAATGAAAGAGCAGAATTACAATGCTGTTCATTTTTACTGATATGTTCTGTCAATTTAATCTCCTAAATCTCAAAAGTTCTCAATTCTCTCGCGATTACTATTAGCGAAAGATTTGATAACTGTTCTTTATTTCTTTGAATGGTAACAATTAAAAGTCTCTTTGAGAGGGTATGAAACTTGTTTATCTTGAAGATTTTCTGTAGAGATGTCATACGCAATGATTTATACGTTTTACAAACAAACTATTATAGTCAACAGACTTATTTTGAAGAGAGTGAAGTCAATTTGGCGGTTTAATTACATTTTTTATTTATTATGTGTAGGTGTAGGTATTTATGTGTTCATGCAGTACAGCTAGTTGGCTGTTGCTTGGAAAAAGAGAAAAAAAAGAGAGAGTTTTTTTTAAGGTTGTCAAAAGACTTGACTAGTTTTCGTTCGTTCAAAAAAACACCGAATTATCGTTATTGTTGTTCTTGGCTTTTGCTCATTGGCATACAGAATCTTTACAAACATCAAGAAACCTCCCCCCCTAGGAGTTAAGAAATTCTGGTCGACCAGAATAGGAGGACAAGACCACCTGGGGGTAAGTCACACACTCACACACCAGCACCTCTCTTTTATGAACGTTCATTTTCGCGTACGTTCATTATGACTTCAATAGAAATATTAATGTAAGCTATAAAACTACCTAGAGCTATACTCAACGATAAGTTGTTAAAACAAAATGTGTTTTGTTTGCAAATAAAAAATATCTCCAATGCTACAATAGAATACCGAAAAGCCCGTGCTCGAAACCTTTTAGTCCTCGTAATTGGATCCGGAGTGAGACCGCATGAAGTAAAGTGATCAACCGCTGATTCTAGAAGTGGATGACGTGCCATCAGTGTATCAGATAAGAATTGGTAATGGTAGCGTTCCTAAATCTTGTGACACAAATCAGACCGGACATTAAAAGTACCTGAAAGGGGGTGGCGGAGGGGGTAGCTCTCTAGGGTTAAGGGGCGTGAATTTGCGTTCGAAATTAAGAAAGCATTCAGTAGTCAAACGCCGCTCGAATTTACGGGTTTGCAATAATTAAAATGATAATCTTTATGGGTCGTTCATCGTGGAAAAATCGACCGGGCAATTAGCAAAATGGAAATTTAGAACTTAAATGGAAGATTTATTGTTGGGGTTGCACATTAAAGCCCGTTGGTGAACTTACACTTACCAAGAGTGCAGGTATTTTACAATGATTTTTGAAAAAGTAACAAAACATTAAAATTCAAACATATACTCAATAATATATACTTAATTTAATTGTTTATTTGTCTCTCAGCACTGAGCTGACCGTTATTTCTATTTGTTTATATGTATAATATGTACGATACCAACGTTTTAGAATTAATTAAAATGTTCACCGTCAATAAAAGTTTCTATTGGTATTTGACGGATAATTTATAGGGGATACCCACTTGACTACAAAGCAGCCGCTGAAATTTGAAACGGTAGGAAGATGATAAACGGAAATCCGAAATACCCTGGGTCAAACAAATCTCGGAATTCCCCTGATAGATCGTAATTATTGCGAACTTATTTAATGAAAAAAAAGTTTCGGGGGATCTCTTTTCAATCGAATGAATTATTTATGGCAGCGGGGGTTATTTATTTTTTCGCGAAATATAACGAAATCTCGCAGGGCGGGCATTCCTCGTGAAAATTGCTATAGAGCATGGCAGGATTACAAACAGGATAGTCGCCAGAAGGCGCGCGATACAGGAGATGTAGAACGTTTCGCATTGTTGCCGGAGCGATCCTGGCGTGTGAATAAAGCGACTGAAAACTCCTCGCCTTCTGGAACGTGGGGGTAGGGTTGTAAGCCCTAATATATTCCAAAATTTACTTGTCACATCAAAGGGGTGATAAATTATGGCAACCTTCTATTTCGTTAAATATCAGCACGGGATGAATAATTAGATAAAGGAAGGGCTTGTGGAGGTAATAAGAGCTCATGTATGCGTATACGTGTTATTTTGGAATATATAAAAATATAATATATGTCTTTGTGCGTTAAATGTATAAAAATGTACGTACCTACCTCGTGTGCATTGATATAGCACCAAGGTGTTATTTATTCGTTTTTCTTCCTGTACTTTTCGTTCTATTTTTAGTGTCTACCTGTAATATCCCTCATTCAACATGATATCCTGTACTTTAACGTAAATTATACCTAGGTCTGAAGGATTTGTTTTTCTGTAATAATAAAGCTACGTATTGATTAAATGGATTGCTATTTACAAAAACCAGTCACCTACGACAATAGCAAATTCTGTGAAAATCGGGCTGGAGAAATTAAAACGGGGAAAATTACCCAACGTACATTTATTACTTTTCATTATAACATTTATATTTCATGTGTAGGTACTAAATTTTCCATGCTTTGGAATTTGTAGAAACTCGCAATTTCAATCAATTTTCAGTGTCAACGTAATAACAATTACAGTTATTACTGCTGACGGCATCGATATCAGCTCTTGTGAATGGAAACCTATAATAAGTAATCAATTTAGCATTGATTCGTTTTCCACGGATATTCCTTGAAATTATTGAATGAAATCTGCAGTGTAAATGTTAAGTAGTTTATAAGGCAGAATATTAATACGGTTCATAAAACGGTTTGTGACTAGTCCAGCACTTGCCGTACATTTTAGAATGTAAGTCACCAGTAGCACAGAAAATCTAGCTTCCTAAACTTTGCCTTAAGGGCCCCATTCACTATCAGTTTAACTGCAGATCGTTGCCTCAAATGTCGGACTGAAGGCGAATATCTCAGATGACCACATACTATCCGTCAACGGCCTGCAGGCAGTTGTGAAGGTCGCATGAAGACGCCACACACTATGAAAATCATGCCAGCAGGCTGTAGGTTTTCGACGGCAGTCCTAGAACTCAGTTCCACCTCGGCCATGATGCGTAGAATAAACCGTTGTGCGATATACTTATTATCAGTGTATGGTGAAAGCAGTGAGTTGGGTAGAAAGCAATAAAAAAATGTGGAAAACTGAGGGAAACCGATGAACATAACATATGGTCGACAGATCATAACCTGCAAAACCAACTGATTGTGTGTGGCGAATTTGTTCTTCAGGCACAGATCTGACGTTCGTGTGCCTGTCGCATCTTGTCGAATCAGATCCTCGCCTGTGCCCCGCCACACACCATCCGTCTGCTTGATCTGCAGTCCGCGACCTTCAGGCCGACTGATGTGTGTGTGTGTGTGGCCGATTTTTCTATCCGGCCAGGCCTATATCTGCAGTTAAACTGATAGTGAATGGGGCGCTTAATACAAATTCCATTATAAGTTAAAAGGATGAACTTAATATGAATTTCGTCGGTTTGTACTCTTCGGTAGACGTGCAGTAGAAATTTTAGTAGAATAGAGAGTTTGGCCCGAATTGTAAACATCAGCGTAAACATGCTTTCGCAAAAAAATTATCGACAGCTGCGAGAGTTCCGTCAAAGGATTCGAATTTTCAATTTGACCAACATTAGAACACAAACAAACTAGTCTTGGAAGTTAGCTTTTGTTTTGTTGGATGTTGAATATGAATTTATATGTAAAATCGAAGTATCTAGTTTCAACAATCGACATTTTTCTAATTTTAATAAATTTTAAATATAACAAATTTTCTTAGTGTGTGATTAATGATTAAAAGACTCTTTTACGTAGCTTATTTCGCGACAGCTGAAAGAGTTTAACACTTACGTCGCTTTGGCCGTATTTTTAAAATTTTTTTTTATAAATACTTCAAAATAGAAATAGTTTTACAAAGCGAAGTTGAAAAATTAAACAATAGATTATATAACTGCGTTTAATTGAAGAATACTATCCTGCCATAGATAGTTGTAAAAAATAAAAAACAATAATTAAAATTACTTTTGCAAAATTGTTAACTTTCTTCTAGAAGATTTCTCGTCAGGCGCAAGCCATTTTAAGAAACGACTAAATAACATTTTTATTAATAATTCTATGAAATATTTCTTGTGATGACTACTTTCTGGAGTACACCATAAAGGATCATGTTCACAACACATTGTGCAGTATCCTTAAAATTTTTGTGAAATATTATATTCACACTTGTGCTTATTAAATTTTTCTACAATAATTTGTATCTACACATGTATGATTTGCAGTACTCATTTTGAACGGCCCTCTCTTAAATATTGCGTGCAACGAAACAAATACTCTGGTTCAAAAACTAAACAGCAACTGAATAAATTTTGTAAAGCCATATAGTAGTACCGTTTGCTGGTCATGATTGCAGGTAAAAAAGAAAGCATGCCAATGTATAAGAAAAAAGGAAGGCTGTAGTATAAAGAAACATTTACCTGAAGAGATAAACCCGCTTTACAATAGCACCTTTAATTTGTCACACATAAATATTTTTTGTAGAATTAGAAAGTCTCACTCTACAATTTAGTCAGACAAATTTTCCTAAATCTTAATTTAATGAGTAAATAATTGCAAAAAGCAACAACATTTAAAAATATTACTAATAGCATTTTAAGAGACATCAATTTGTAGAATTTTTATTATAAATTATGAAATAAGAAATTCCACGAATTTTTTAACACTTAAACAGGATTTTCATTGTTGAAAATATCACGCCACAAGAATGAATTCGAAAATTGCAACAATAGAAATCATCCATGAGTATTTAATATTTGCAACTGATCAAATATTTAATGAAATAATGCACATAAATAAGTAAAATTTCTTCCAAATGTTCAAGTGCGGGCACCCTCACTCGGCACATACAGGGTGTTCGGATTGAAATATAACGCAATTGTTTGATCTACAAAGAGGCCGCAAAAGAGCGCCAAAGAAGCGACAGTTTTTATGTTACACATTCATCTGAACACCCTTTATATTGGCTACTTGTGTATTTCCAAGAATTTAATTCGAACCAGACACAATACTGGATGGACCAAATCTCTCTGCAAATTCTGGTCGAGTGGCAAAGCTATAATCCCTTAAACAACGAAGGAGGCACCGCACATGTTGTCTTCAATGAAGAACTTGTCTTGCAAGCGATTATAGCCCTACCGCTCGACCAACATTTGCAGAGAAATTTGGTCCATCCTGTATTATCATCATTATTATTTTAGGCGACTTTGGCAATCTCGGACGTAAAATGCCTACTTTAGGTACACAAACAGTTTTTTTACGCCTGTTCTCTCGTAGAAAATAAATTTAATCTATTTCGACAGAATTTGTACTATTCGTCAGCTTGTAGATCCTTATTTACCACACAGCGCACGTTGGGGCCAATTCACTCTAAAGTTGGCAAAAACCTAAAAAAAGAAATTCTTGAATTTAATAGTTTCAATAGATGGACCGTCCTTTCTATACCTGAGGCTAACCGGAAAAACAATAATAAAGCCCTTTTGGCCACTCGTCTGAACAATCGACAGTTCCAAAGTTGAGCTCCAACTGAGCGATCTGAACTAGTGTGTTAAAAGTAGCAAAGTTGTGATTTTATATTTGACGCTGTGGA
>JAWQRP010004719.1:0-11514 GCA_033557875.1 Quadriops clusia | reverse complement strand
TGCGAGCCGTTGGCGGAACTACAAAAAGTTAGTGGCGCCACCTACGAACGGTTGGCGCGTCATGGTTCCACATTTATGTACAGGGTCGAGCAATCTGATATATATATATATATATATATATAATCAATGGTATTAGGAAACACTTACCATGCTAGGTGTTTTATCTTCAACAGCCGGCAATTTATTTCTCCTAGATCGTAGGAAAGCAATCAGTGCCGGATCCATACTTTCCAGCAAATTCTGCCGCTCCTCCAAAATTTCCTTTTCGCTCATTTGTTCCATTTTGTGCACGTTTTCTTTGTGCAATTCCTCTTTGTCCTGTCCCGTTAAAATGTAGCTTTCCTCTGGTATATTCTTTTCGACGCTGTTTTGTTCTTTTTTGCCTACCAAAGGAAAGCGTCGTTCCCTAATTGTTAGGCTGTTGAGTGAGATGCCTCCCACCGAAGGTTGAGATTCGAGCCTTTGTTTTTTCATCTGGCTTGCAAAAATGCTGTCGCCGGAAAAGAACTTTAACGATGTATCCCGTCTCTTCGCTTTGGGAAATCCTTGAAGCGACCTTGAGACAATTATGTTTTGCGGGGGTTGAGTTTTGTCGAAGGTATTTTCGGTAACGTTCCCCAATTTTGGGTTTTTCGGAATGTCCTCGAAAGTATTTGAGATTATTTCTTCGTGATCGACAGTCATTCCTTTAGGATCAACATGCTTTTCTTGAGGATTATTGGTAACTTCGTTAGACACAATTTTTACACAAGGCTGAATTTCGTTCTCTGTTCTCTTCCTGAGGTACTCTTCCTGAAGCCTCAACAAATCTTCGTCTGTTTCGCCTCGTTTCGGTCTTGAAGGAAACATTTTAACCTTTTTAAACACGATCGCGTGATATAAACATATTAATCATAGAATTTAACACTGTTGCACTAATGGAAATATGTTCAAAACAAACTGAAACGTTTGACAATAACAAAATGTAAGGTTAAGTATTTGACGTTTGTATTTGACATAAGCCCGTTTAATTGTCGGCACGTAGAAATACTTCTGTCTCGGTCACCCTGTTGCTAAATTGAGTGCGAGTGAACGTGATAAAAACACCTGACGTCAAGTGACGCATAAATGAATTGTGCGCGTAATCGCTATACTACATTTGTTTGAAAGATGCAATGGTTTAGAATGTTGCGGCTCGTTATCACTTTGACAAGAAAATAACTTGCAT
Organism: Quadriops clusia; assembly: GCA_033557875.1. Lineage (NCBI taxonomy): Eukaryota > Metazoa > Arthropoda > Insecta > Coleoptera > Hydrophilidae > Quadriops > Quadriops clusia. The sequence continues at coordinate 10,307 of JAWQRP010004719.1, read as the reverse complement.
TTTGAACCAGTACAACGTGTATTATCTTTATGCTAGGCATTTGCTAGATATAGGCAACCAAATTTACAATATTATTACGAAGAAATCTCCAAAATTTATTTATTTAACGTAATAATATTATTATTGATAATAACAATTTTCAATAAAAATATGTTATGCTTAAACCTCAACATAAAAAATTAAAAAAAAAAACAAACAATACGTTTTTAGCAAACATAATTAAATCCAACAGAAAACAATGCAATACTTACGAAACTCATTAAAATTTTACTAACGGAATAAAAAAAACACAATAGAACATAATTCGCTAAATATTATGCTTGAATTTACATTTAAATGTACCTAATAAGCTTTAGTTGACTTCGTCTAATCATTTGACATTTTCTTAAATCAACATGATAAAAAATCTGCGATTTTTGTTGTTCTTCTTTATCTCATTTTCTACTATACTAGACCAATGTCTATCCCATTGGGACCCAAGAGAAAATATTTTGAGATTCAACAACTCCCTGAAAAGCAATGAGACGAAATCTTTAAAATTGGACAACAAAGTTGGTGGCTAATAAGTATTTTACTTTATTTTTCTTTTTTTTCAAATTCTGTACTTGATCGTTAGTTTAATTAATTTAAATCACCCATTATAAACAGATTAACCAAGAAACGGAAAAAGAATTGGTGAACGACAAACATGATGAGAATAACAAGGATAATATCGATAGAGGTGATGGCTATGGCTATGGAAACAATAGGGAGCATGAAAACGAGTTAATAAATCATCATTCTGTTGAGGATGAATTTGTTAGTAGGAGGATATTTGATAATGATGGTGTTGATAAGGAAAATAATGGTATTGATACTGAAAACGACGGTGTTGCTAATGAAAGTTTTAGTAGTTCTGAGAGTAGTAGTAGTAGTGAGAGTAGTAGCGATGATGATGATGATGACAGCGACGATGATGATAGCGATGATGATTTTAGTGATGAGAAGGATGATAAAGATTAGGGTAAAGAGAATTGATAGAAAACAATCTAACAATAAAATAAATATAAAGACAAATCCAAGATTTGTTCCTGAATCTCTAGTTTCAATTTAAACACTTACATCTTAAAATAATGAAAACCTTCTCTGGGAAGTTGTCTGTAGCTTCTTGAATGTCGTTGACGTCAGCTTAAACAGTTTTTCTAAAATTCTCTGGCTTCAAACATCCATGTCTTTGATTGTAAAATGGTCAGGATGTGATAATATAATCGATAATATCAATAATAATAATAGCACAAAAAATTATAATAATAATTAGTACGGTAGATAAGTGGGAGAGAAATAAAAGTCCCCGTTCGTATAGAGATAGAATTTATTGCGTTCAGGAAACTTTACATGTTTCGTAATTTCCATAATTCATATAACATAACTCTAGTCTAATCGCACGGCATTCGTCTCTCTCTTTCTTTCTCTCGCTCGGCCGCGACTGCGGCGCACTCTCACATCAAATAATCGGACTAACATAAAACGATTTTTGATTTTACACCATGAATACCAAAAACGTTTTAGCGAGGAACGTCATCCGTACTCTCGGCAGAATTTCGAATAAAAATATCTAAAAAGTCACTTAAAAATTTTTTTCTTTGTTTTCCTCTAAATCTATTCAACGCGCATCCACAAGCTATCTCGCACAGGCACACAGGTAAAATACAAATTAATATGAATACTAGAATTTTTAATAAAATGCAACAACACATACATAGTGGAATTACGCAATTACATATAGTGTAATTTACCAGAATAATTAGCAACGAAAAATTTACTATTAAATTAATGTAATGCGTAACATATTAATTTTGTTGTTGAAATAAATATTAAAATTTGGTTTAAATTGCATCGTGTATATAATACACATATTTTTTTATAATATACAAATAATTTATTACTTTTAAATACAGTAAGATAAATAAAATAATTTGTAATACGAATGAGGAGTGTTAGATGCAAGAATTAAAAACTCTAGCATTTCAAACTAGAGATTTTAATAACTTCAGAAATGCAGCATTCAGTTTTTCATTAAATATTATGATTATTATTTTATTTATATATAACAATATATACATTTAGAATAATCAAACGGCTCTCTAGCGTCGAGATCGTCCCGTTAAACGCTTGCGTTCCTTGAATCAGTATGCAATCAACTTTAGGCCAGCTTCCGGATAATTGACTCAATTAAAATATTATGTTGCAATGAAACGTGTCTCATCGAAACGAATAGTTATGACGGAAAGTTATAAGGAGGAACATTTTGTCTTGAAACAAACGAACGAATAAACGATAGCGAATGAATAAACGGAAGCGTCAACGCAACGGTGAACCCCGACAAGAGCTTATATCAATACTCCTGCGATAGTTCGATATACTGATTATTTATTCATCATAATTACCGTATGCATTCAACGCATATATCTATCTATGCAGATTCATCTATGTTGAGTCGCTAAAAACTAGATGGTTTTTTTTGTTTCATTAAATATCCAATATTATAGCAATAATTATATAAATTAACAAATATTTTACAAATTGCTATCCTCGAAATGAGACTACATATGTTTTCCTCGGAACTTAAGTCTCGGAAATAAACGCATCGCATCACAAAGCAACGAGGGTGCTATTTACATGTAAACGTTACGTAAATCATGCTTCGTCAGGGTTTTACAGAAACTCGTCGCAAAATATGGTTGTTGCTTTTTTTTAGTAAATCTAAGTACAATATAAAAGAAAGAATTGCTTCCCTTGAATTTTAGAATAAATTGGGTGGGACCACGGAGGCCAACGCTTTACAAATCACCTCAAACAGGTTTATTAACATTGTTATTACGATTTTATTTATGCGTATTTAGTGAAAAAAATGTTTGTTATAAATCACGTGTTTTTATATATATATATATATATATATATAACAATATAAATGTAATGTAATAATAATGCATGTAACGTATATAACATGATAATGTTTGTGTTTCTCGTTTTGGATATATGGCAGTGCTTTATTATATATATATTTTAGTTACATTTAAGTGTTTTAGAAAGTGATGCTCGGGTGATTGTGCAAGCGTCGGTCTCGGTCTTACAATTTCTTTTCAACAATATTTGTAATTTTAAAAACGTTGTTTTTGTTATCGTAAGAAATGAACTCAGTGGGGGTGCATTTATTGATGTCGTAACGAAAAAATGAAAATCACTACAACACTTCGTAATTGGAAGGTTCACTTTAAGTCTCGGTCACGTCGTCGCAGAAATCGTCACAAAACTGTCGCGAGGGGGAAACCTCCATTTGCCTCTGACATCGTCGCATCCATTTAAAGTCGCCTTACTGCCAAAAATGTTGCAAATGCAATATTTAGAATACATCCTCGTAATACACCTTCATCATTTAGTATTACTTATGCGTGGTATTACGGTTACATTATAATTAATATAAATGTACGGGTTTTTGGCAGTTTTTCAATGTATGTACATCAATGGATTATTTTAAGTTGTTTTTCATTTTTCTATCCTATAGAAAATTGAACGTGTAAGTACGCAGGGGGGCGAAAGAACGCGAATGCACTTTTCCCGGACCATTTTTTTTTGTTGTACATACTCGAAATTCAACCTGTCACTCAACATTCAACTCCTTGAAAGAAAGGGCGAGATAAAACTAATGATAAATTAGGGTTGCCACACTATTTAAAATTGAGCACCTGGTCGTCTCGCAGACAGTCACTTTTGTTTGTCGAGTGGGGCGAAATTGCACGGAATAATTGGTAAATTTTTAACAGAGTGATCTGAATCTTGGTTGATCATGTTGATCAAGTGATGAATTTAAGGGATGAAATCAAAGTGATTAATTTAAAAGTGATGAAATCAAAGTGATGATATTAAAAGTGATGAAATTAAAAGTGATGAAATTAAAAGTGATGAAATTAAAAGTGATGAAATTAAAAGTGATAAAATTAAACGCGATTAAATGAAATTTGCCCCGTATTCCGCACATTTCCCTACTAGTGTATTCACTAATATGATAATATATAAATGCTATCGCCTAATTCTTTAATTTAATTACTTCATAAACATGACGTACGAAGTACATGCGTTTGCATCACATTCATCACTAAATATGGTGCATTTTGCATATTTAAATATTCTTTTGTCGGGGGAGTAAAGTGGATAGACCATGCTTAAACGTACGACACAAAATGGCAGTGAATTTCTTAGAATTGAAAGTGTCCAAAGCGCACGAGACAGCATGGGCTAAGGGGCTAACGCGTCTAATATCCAAACCATAAAAATACGTAAATAAGATTGTTGAAAGTGAGTGGATATTGGACCCATTACGTACTTAAAATTTCTATTTATTACAAACATGGTTTACCGAATGCGGTGATTCTGATGCACCTACAGGGTTGGTGTGCAATTAATAAAAATTGTCATTATTATATGTTTCGTAAGGATTATAAAATGAACGGAATTAGGGTAAGAGAGTAGTTATGAATAAACGTACTATTACAAACATCTAGTTGGACACATATGTGTTAAATAGTAAACAATACAACGGCACAAATTGAAACGGAAGAGACGACGAGGGGATCAGTAGAGAAACGAAAGACTGTAGGTGCATGCGGGTTTCGATCCAATGCACAGGAAGAGATTAATTAATTAATAATAAGTAATATTTATAATTCACGTGAGCAAATCGCAGTTGTAAGTTAGTACATATGAAGATAGTAAGTCTTACTATAGCCGCTTCTTAACTAATGTTAATAATGTATGCAAGAGTGAGTCGAACCGCTCGAATACGCCGGAAACGCCAAAATGCGTTTTTGTTCGAAATGTTTGCTTTCTAGTCTAATCTAGGGTAATCTTCGGGCCACCTTCTTATTTATTAAAGTCACTTTGTTTTAAACTTCCCTTCTCTTCATTTTTGAATACGTACAATATTATTCATGCACATTTCGTTTTTAGTTCATCCCTTTTTCTTTAATAAGTCTTTGTTAGTTTTTTTTATTAGTTAGTTAGTAACTAGTAACATTGGAACAAGAGTGAGCGTGTTAAGGCCTTTGGAAACCTCGGAAGAAGTGGCGCAAATTTGAACAGTTTATGGTTGTCGAAAGAAAACTCGTAGCACAGTCACCAGGCAGTTAACTATCAAATAACGGGCAGTGTTAGTTCGTCTTTGTCAAATGTGCAGTTAAAGTCGCGGCGTCGACGTCGGCGTTAGTTCCGGTGGTGTCTCTTGAAACTGTGTCGGAGGTAGGTGGCGCAAGCCTTGCTTCGTGTGGATATTATTTCGACGAGATGATCCTCGAGGGCCAGCAGTGGCGCCGGGAGCGGGAGCGGCAAGAGGCTGAAGGTGGCGATGTTAAGAGTTTCCCATTGTCAGACGGCGCTGTTCGGGAACCTCGGGGGAGGCAGTGGTGGCGGTGGACGAGCTTCGCGGGTGTCGCCGCCCCCGCGAGATGACCGCTCGGACCCAGCTACGCACACAGAATTGCTTTTACACTCGACCATTAACGTTATCAAGACTGTTTCATAATTCAAACTCTTTGTACATATCAAGAGAAGCAAAAAGAAGTTCTTGCTTCTTTTGATGAATTCTTTATGGTTCAATTTTGAAACAGCCTGGAATATACGGTAGCGGGTCATAAATAATTACTTATGACTGCTGCTGTACTATGCAATTTTGCAGTATTTGTAAAAATTATGCAAACCTTGATTTGTTTTCCATCTTAAATGCAATTGAAAATCTATCGGGAAAATGCCCAAAAATTTCATCCATGCACATGCAATTGTTCCATCACTGTCCGTAACACAAACAAAACTACAAATATCACATGCAACAAAGTTGCTACATTTTAAAATGAATCTTTTAACTTACGTTAGACTATTTTAAATACTTTTAAAAATAATTTAAAAAGCAACTGCTACATTAAAAAATGAATTCCTCAAAAGATCCCTTTGATCCGCACTGCATATTAATTATGCTTTAAAAAAAAAAACAAGAAAACCTAATAAAAACGTTTAACAAGTGATAATTTCTCCTTAATCACGTCCTGTGCTGAAATTGCATATTTGTAAATGTATGTACAAATTTGAATTGTTAGTAACTTTGTGGTGAATATGTACAGTGTCATCGTTAAGTAATTGTGCGAGTGAGTTTGTGGCTCTCGTCTCGGCCTTATTCAACTAATCAACTCGTCGGTGTGTTTTTATCACTTTACCTGGCATGGAAGCATACGCCGAATGTCTCCTTGGATTCGGACTATACGTGGCTATGTACGTTCTTCTTTCAAACGGATTTGGAACTAATCGAAATAATCTATTAAAAATTAGGTTAATAAATCGGTTCACTGCACATGGGAGTAACTTCTAGTAATAATCAAAATTAATAACATTTTATCAGTAACACTTGTGAAAATAGCACTGCATATGCGATGCTGAGATTAATAATATTGTGATTATAATATGTGCATGCAGTCACAAAAAAAAATAATCAAAAAACATGCAACATCGTTGATCCATTCTAATTAAGTCAAGACCAAGCTGAAGATGGCGAAAGATGAAGATGACAAGAACTATGTGTGCTACACAATTTATAAATATCCTTTCAATGCCAAAAATGAATAACGAATTGATTTAAGTATACATACATAAATAAATAAATAAAGATTGACCATATACAGTACGATTACGTAAAAAAATATTTTGCAACAAAGCATTCGACATGAAATAACGAAAGACACTTAGGTGCTGGATTCCACTTAAGTGGAATACGCTTAAGTGGAATAAAAGAAAATAGTGGTAGGCAGAAGGGGGCTTACATGAGTCGTGTTGCGTTTTTTCTTCGGCTACCACGAGCCCCGCCTGCTCGGATGGCGGCAGATGTTGCTCGAGGGCATTTACACAGTTTAGCATACTCCTGCAACACAATGGCCCTCTCTCAAAAAAACCCTTCCGATCAATCCTTAATTATTCCTTATATACAATACAATACAGTTCCTAACTATGGGATTTAAATTTGTGGCTAGAAAACAGATCTTAAGTTGGAAAAAATATATTTATGGTTGTTTGTATATATTTAATTTTTTTTTGTATATATTTACGTTTTTTTGTATATATTTATCTTTTTTGTATATATTTACGTTTTTTGTATATATTTATGTGTTTTTGTATATATTTACGGTTTTTTTCTTGTGATGCTGCATCAGTTACGTAGTGCACATTATAAGGCGGGAATATGAAACATACTGTAAAGGGAGGAAAGAAAGCTAAAATACATGTACAATCAGCTTCTCTTTTATAATTTAGTGGGACTGTCTTGGGTGGCGTCACTGTAAGATGGCGGTTTATCCTCTGGTTTTGATTGTGCAGCTAAAATAGTTGAATTACGGTCTGAGCCATAATCGCATGTGCTGAAATAACGGAAAGGAAATAAGTAATAATTATAATTAAAAATAATTAAAATAATTAATAATAACTAAAATAATGAATAATAATTAAAATAATTAATAATAGTTAAAATAAGTAATAATGAATTATAATAAAAAGTGATTATAATTAAAATAATACAGAATTATAATTAAAACAATATTGAATAATAATACTGAAATTGAATAGATTCAGTAATCAATCATTTTCATTCAATAGGAAAGGAAAATAACAACAAGGAAGTAGTAAACCTGTTAAATCACATAAATTAGTAAATAAATATTAGTGGGTGATGAGAATTATGATTATGATGGCAATGACGATGCTGGTAATGTTAAGTGTGTTATTATTATTATCGGTATAAATGACATAGGTATATAAGAAAACAGTTAGTAGTAATAATAATAATCATCTAGATGAACAAGATAAGAGATATTTGCAAGAATGTAGTAAGTGAGAGTGAGTAACCCACCGTTTAGGTGTGCGAGTCCGGCCAGGTCCAGGAGAGCGCGTTGAGGGAAGCCGGGGCGGGTGCGGGGGCGGAGGCGGGGGCGGGGGCGGGAGACTTGGGGGGCGACTGAGCCTCCGCTGAGCGTGAGCCACCGGTCCGGCGCGCTCTGCACGTGCCAGGGTGTAAGCAGTGGCTGTGTTAGCTTTGCTGGTGGTGCCACGACGGCACCACACCAACGAGAGGCTGGCCCGAAGACTGTCTTGGAGCAACGGTCAGCAAATCATGCGGCTCGCAATCTTGCACCTACTCTCTTTTATTCTTTCTTTTTTCTCTTTAATCCCTTCGGTCTTTGCAACTTTATTACTATACTTCTATATTATTTTAGTACTTTCTTAACTTAGTACTTTATTAACTTAGTATTTTATTACTTTAGTACTTTATTACTTTAGTACTTTATTATTTTAATACTCTATTACTTCAATAGATTTGAATGGTCGGTGCAACATTGGTAGCCACAAATCCATAACCATGCACTACTCCCGAGTTATTCTGATAGATGGCTCGCGGTTGAACCCGGACCCGGAGTCCGGACTCCAGGTCCGGGATCCGGACCCGGCACGGCAGACGCGAGCTTATCGACATTTCCGACTTAAATTCATCTACGCAATTGCGCTTATTCATCTATTTTACATAAATTTAAATCGGAATCTGGAAGGGCGGAGGAGGCAAACGCTGGCCAAAATGATTTAAACGTTCATTTACAACTCGATCGATTAATTTGTATCATTGAACGTATCGGTAAAATTTTAAATTTGCCTCCTCTGGCTATATAAAAGGTGTAAATAGAGTTCAGAGGTTGTAGAAACACATATCTTTCTTCTTTTTTTAAGTTGGAAGTACGGGGAAGAAAAGTGTAGAAATACGAGAGTTGGGGGTGGCATGCGAAATGTGTCGCTTTAATAAAAATAAAAATTTGTTGCTTTAAAATAATTTTGTTGCTTTAATAAAAATGTGTCACACTAAATAAAGCAAAATTGAGTAAAATAGGATGTAGAACTTTTACATGTGTATTGATAAAAAGATAATTATAATATGAGAGTAAACGAACAATTTTTGTCATTAGTAATCATTTTAAATTAGTAATAATAAAAATTAGTAATAATATGTATGTGATAACGGTAGTAAGTGTAGTAAGTGATGTGGCGTGAAAGTGTGGTAGTAGCCTAACGATCGTGGAAAATTCGTATAGTAGAAAATAAATCTGGTCTATTTGTGTATAGATGTCAGAAGGTGAACATGCCTCATGCTTACGTACATTAAATTTTTACTTATACATAGATAGGAAGGAATGGTTGGTTAACACGACCATGCAGACACTCACCCGTATAATCGGCTGTCCCGCAAGCTGCCCCTGAGGTACGCATGCGAACATAATTTATTCAGTTCTATTCCAAATTTTACTTAGAATTTTTTTTTATGTTTGCTTTTAGGTTACATATTTGCTTTCAATTTACATATTTTCTGTCAATTTACATACTTCCTTTCAACTTACATATTTTCTTTCAATTTACATATTTCCTTTCAATTTACATATTTCCTTTCAACTTACATATTTCCTTTCAATTTACATATTTCCTTTCAATTTACATATTTCCTTTCAATTTACATACTTTCTTTTAAATTACATACTTTCTTTCGTTCAATTTAATATTTTATTAGCGAAGTTGAAAAATAAACTCACCTTCCGTTTCCGTGTCGGAAGAGGGCGAGGATTTCTTCGAAAGTTTTGTTCTTGGTCTCCGGGACCTTCTTATAGGTGAATATCCAGAATATTGCTAGGAACACGCTGAACGGAAGGAAGGTGTAGTTCTCCAAAGCATTCTGCAACAATTTAAATACATATTAAATTTAATCGGAATGTATATTGTTTACACAATGAACATTTTGTTTATCTCTAAATACTTGGACGCTAGACTCCGTTCATTTTTAAAAAGAGTTTGTCCTTATTTTGTTCTGACCACTAATTTGGGATTCCTATTCAACCAACACCAACACACGACATTGTCATCTCTAGTGTATTCATGATTTACGGTATGCCGTGTGAATTGCTATGACGAGGCAACCAACTGACTATTGACGGCCACAGCCTGAGCTCAAGTTGATATCTTAATCCTCATAATAAATGTTTTTATTATTTGTATTGGATATACAGCGTGGCTCACGCAGGACGTCCACCTTGAATATCTTTGTTATTAATAAAGTTAGAACAATAAAAAATTCAAGGATTTACTCAGCGCACAAAGGGCTCCAAAAAATCCCAGTAAAATTTTAGTCTAACTCTTCTACTTTTCGCGCATGCGCACATCAAATTGTAAAATTCATAATGATGAAACTTTTTTTTCTAATA
>JAWQRP010004718.1:0-11516 GCA_033557875.1 Quadriops clusia | reverse complement strand
TATTAAGAAATTCTATTACTTGATCCGAGAGTTTAATAGTATTCTTTAAAGTTATATTACTTTGTTTAAGAAAATCCGTTCTTGACGTGAGATTACAATCTTTCTAATATAAGTAAAACATAATGTTGTGGATAGAATACCTATTGCCTTGAATCTAGCACTTGCACTTGTTTGAAGAGCACATTGTTTTGAAATAAGATTATATTTTTTAGAAAACCAATTTACTTGATTAAAGATTTTTTTCCCCTCAGTGTATGGACCAGTGAGTCTTTTCAAATTTGAAAGTAATATTTTAAAAGAATTTTATGTTTATGAACAAACTCAGACAAATGATTCCCTGCTGGACAATTGCATGTCTCGACAAAAAAAGGAGGCAATGAAACAATAATACTGCTCCATATTATTATAGTCAACTCGATGTAGGCACTATACACTGAAAGAAAATAGTAGTAAAATGTACGACAATTGTGGTCGCCGTTTCCACATTTAATTGTCCATATATGGATAAGAATTAATTGTAATACATTTTACTATTCGATTGTAGTAAAATTTTTGTAGTAAATATTTACTACAATATTGTGTTTCTTCTACATATTTCACATTAATAAGAAATAACACAAAACTGTTGTTACATCCACAACAATAAAAATCGAAATTACAATTTGATTTGCAGTTTGCATTTTCTTTTGTAGTAAATAATACTTCTCCAACTGGTAAAGAGTACCATGCATTAATATAAAACTTACATGAGTAGGTAATAAATTTTATTATGTTGTATGATAAAAACTGTTGTTTTTTTTTCAGTATGAAATACCATACATTGACATAACATTTTCATTAATCAGGTAATCAATTTTACTATAGAGTGTAATAGTAGCTATTGCTTTGTTTAGTAAAAAGTAAAATATATTTATGTAAAATATACTCTGGTCAAGTAACTCATTTTACTACACTGTGTAGTAATATATATAATTTTTTCTGTACAACCTACAAAACTATTAATGCAAAATAAAACACATACCTACTGCTGAAAATAATTTATTGTGATTATAATGAGTATTTTGTCGACATAAAACTAATATTTTGTTTACAAAATTGGATACAAGGAACTGAATGCACAGATTCACAAGATAAGGTTTTGTACCCATTAGTTTGTTTTACAACATATGTAAAATAATGCTTATTAAAATGTGACATTGTAAATCATTTTACATTGAAAAAAATATCATTGTCTTTCTTTTATATTCAGTATCCAACTTGTCAAATGAATGTCCTACATCAGTAAATATCTTGTGGAATTTATCTAAATTATTGACAGAATTGTCACATTGGAGGTATTTGAGCATTTCATTTTTTAAAGAAGGCAGGTCTTGAATTAATTTTCGAACATCAGTAATAATAAATTGAATAGTATTTCTAGGAATTTTGTAATTTTGCATTTTTAAAACAAAACTTAATATGTTGTTGTCCACATTAACCTCACTCTGGGATGTGTCATGTTCAATAGAAAGTAAGTTGTCACAATTTAGTACATTTTTACTTAAGTCAGTACACAATGGTTGGGGGTACTGTCACTGTTACTACAACTACTACTAGAAATATTGCACAAACTTGAAGTCAAAGATGAATTATGGGTGTAAATTCTCCTCAAAGATGAATGTTTTTGTATTACATGTTTTCGAAAAGAATCAAATATGGAATAATTTCTGTCACAATCTTCGCAATGATATGTGTTACTTAAACTTAAGTCATGTATTATTTTAAAATGTTTTTAAATATTTTAACATTAGCAAAGTTATGTTTGCACAGAGAGCAAATCATGGTTATTGTGTGAAAACTAAAAAATATATTTCTGAAAATTAAAAGAATTGGCGCAGAAATTATTCTATTGCATTTAGGACAGAAATTAACTTTTCTACACTTACAAACGAAGAATTGGATCGATTTTGTAGGTTTTCTGAGCTAATTCCATATATGTACTCTTGTAGAAATGTCCACACGTGTTCTGCATGTAAGGGGTATTTAGCATCTAAACTCATAAAAGCGTTGAAGTAAGCATCAACGGCCTTCAAAGGTGTTGCAATTGGATATTTGATTTTATTAATTACAACATAGTTAGCAACTATGCTTTCTTTAGGTCCTACTATTACTACGAGTGGTTGGTTTTCAATATTGAATTCCTTACATTTTATGAATCGTCTTTCCAGTTCATTCTGCATGTCAGCCCTATCCTGTAATAATTCATTTAAAATATTAGAATAATTCAATAAAAAAAGGTAAGTATAATAAATGTAAAAGAAAATTATTCAGAGTGACGTTTTGGCACGGTAATACCTGTCTTTTTCAAAATTTAATATTTTATGCCCTCGTTGTACAACATGAGAATATCAATTGTTACCGTGGCGAAATGTTGCACTGAATAAAATAGGTAATTAAGGAATTTGTGCATAATTTTCTTTTACAATTATTGTACATTTCAAACCTTATCACCACTATTATAAAAAGAGGTATGTTTTGGAAATATTTACCTCAACGTGTAAAATAAATGATTACTCTGTTTCTATCTTTGTTGGACGATATGTTGACGTGACTTTTTACTTTTTATAGGCTTCGTTCCCAATATGAACGGTAAGCATAGTAACATTAGTATATCACAATGGGTTGAAAAACAAACACTAAATTAATACAGGGTTTGCAAGTAGACTTTTTGTTATTATTACCTGTACATTAAACTAAACACAAATAAACTGTATATTATAACATTGCTTTAACCTCTAATAAAATTAAACGTGAAACATCCTCAAAGAAATTGAAAATACATCAAAATACTTACTATCAATGTGATTTCCATTACAATTAAGCAAGTTCTTTAACAACTGATCTTTCGATTGTTCAGAAATTTTTAATAATTTATTGGCACATATTGGCCAATTTTCAAAGAAAAGTTTGCTTTTCTCTTCCCCATACATTGACACAAAATCAAGTTCCAACTGAAAATAATAATAATTCATTATATTAGATGTCTAACAAACACATCTTAACAGTTCGAGTTCAATAAATTTTATATAAATACTCTAAGAATCAAAATTAAAACATACCAGTATATATCCATTAGGTTGTTGCAACTGTTTAAATATTCCGAAATGTTCATGTATAGGAACGGACCTATACTTCCTTAATCTGGCACAACTGGTTTGAACCCATAAATTTTGAATTTTTAAAAAGTCGGTTAACGTTGGATCGTGTAATAAAATTAACTTTTCTTCAAACAACTGATCCTCTTCTTTGCTGGAACCTACAATAATTTTATGTTAAAAGATTGTTCGTCCGATAAGGTTTCTTTAATTTTGATGGTTGTTATTAAATAATGCTTCCTCATGTGTTTTATCGTTTTATCGGGCTCACCTATTTTTGCTCCAAATGTTTAAAATTTGAAACTTTTGATGAACTAACGTCCCAATTGATAATGTAAATTAGAAATTTACGAAACCGGTCAACTTAGTAAAATGATAAACCAGATAAGGAAGCATTATTTAATACTAACCAGCAAAATTGCAATAATTTCTTTAATATGAAATAGTAGATTAAATTAAGAGTATAAAGTGATATATGATACCTTCCCCTTTACTTTCCGATGTGTTTAATATTCCAATTTGTTTTAAAATCCTTCGTCTATTACAATATTTATGGAACAAAATTCCTTTGACTCTGATAGGTCAGCTGAATTTAGATTTTTTGTATGGGATGTAATACGTGGTTACCCTTTCAGAAGGAAAAATCTTTACAATTTCTTCTGCCAACTCGTAAAATCTTGTACATTTTATTTTGCAAATTTCAAATACATTATTTTATAAAGCAGAAGTTCATTAAGAAATAGAACTATTTCAAACCAGTGATGGAGACGTACCACCGCACTTTCGCCCGAAAATCGAAAGACAATCCGCAAGTGAATTTTTTATTCGCGCAACTAACGTAGGTGCGAGAGTAAACGCATTGCATCATGTAGGTATTTGCTACTCTATAGAATTAACCCGAAGCAATGACTCCAAAATTATAGTAAAAACGATCATGCAAACTAATAGAAAATATCACATTACTGAAAAGGTATATTGTAAAATTAACAACATTATTTTGGTTAACAATTTTGTGGTACATTGATTTAGTAAAATTCACAACACTGTTATAGTAAACAGTTTTTGATAATTTTAATCACAAGCTATAGTAAAGTTTACGTTTTAGAATGGTGTCCACTAATTTTACTACAATAAAATACATACTAGAATTTATCACAAATCACTTACTACAACGCGTTCGTAAATTAAGCAATATGCATAGACAAATCTGCTATAATTTGTAGCTTATAATACCACAATTGTGATACATTTTCCTCCATTTTTTTACAATGAGTGATGGTTAAAACTACGAAATAGATTTCTTTCAGTGTACTCACGTATACCTGTTACCAGATGTTCGGTTGCTAGGTAACGAAACAATGCTCCGACATAACAAACTAATGTCAGAATTGATGACATAATATAGACTAACGGAATAAAAGTCAAGAAAACGAAATATAATACTCGAGGGTGAAAATTGCTCGAGGCAATGGTGGACCTGGTTGAAAAACTTTTATGTAAGTCAGTTCAAATAATTCATTTTAAAATCATCTTTATCTCTATGGTTTTCAAATAGAACGATGCAAGATCTAAACACACATCCAGTAATATATTATTTTGCATAAAAAGCAAATATACATGACCTTTGATAAAACATTGTAATGTTCTCGAATCCTCTCATTTCCTTTATAAACCAGCAATTGATTATTATTTCAATCTAAATGCTTAAATCCAACTATACCCTTTATTTTAACGTGAAGAATACATCAAGTTCTGTCATTGAATGGCTCTGTTAATACCATATAATCAATTGTAAGTTAGATTAAGATCGTGAACCGTATCTTCCAAATCATGTATCTTATAGATAAAATAACTATTCAAGCATTTATGTTCAAGAGCCTTCAATTATTAAATAAAGTAACCATTATTAGTGACCCCCATAATTATATCGCTCGTATACGTTCAGGAAAACGATTCCTAAAGTAAGTACTAATAAAATCTCATCCGAGAAGGAAGCTTGACTTTCAAACAAAGCTGTCAGGTCGGAGTAACAAGCTGAGGCAACCGCATGAATTGGCGAGAAGAATAGTCTGCACTTCCAATTCGTCCGTCGGACAGGAAGAAATTATATGCAGATTTTCCCTGAAACAATGACCGGCGTTGGTGCATGACTAACAAAAGATTATGAGCTTAATTTACGGTTATGGCAGTCCGTTTAATCGAATCACTGCGACAGACTACAAAATGTTGTTTTGTCTCTAATAATGAGACATCTCCCGCAAAACTCTCCCAGGCCTCCCATTATTGATTCGATATAGATTCATTACCTTTAACGACGCCTTAAACTTTGTACCTCTACATTAGATCGTAAATAAACCAGGTTCTCCTCCATTGTTTTTATTGTTCCCCACTTGACATGCTGGTCTGTAAATCAAGGGAAGCAGGAATGTTATTTCATTGACGATATTATTCTTCGTCTGGCGTCGTTTTAATTGAGTGTGAACCAGCAAGAAGCAACAGTACTTCAAATACACGCTATAGGAACATTATTTAATTAAATAGCGCATATCCCAGCAAATCTGCGGATGAGGGATTAGCAGCATTGACTTCTGCCACAAACTGGCAATTGACACAAAGAAACAAGAAGTCCTCGGCAGCAATGTACGGGTCACTAGAAGAACGAGTTTTCCGGATTTCACAGAATTCAACTAACAGCTTCTTCGCCAACTTGTCAGCTTCTTATTCACATGTCACTGATGGCTGCTAATATCGCAAACAATTACGTGTTTTGTCATTACTGCATATCTCGAGGTTCAGCGTTTGAAGCCTCGCTAAGTTCTCATTGCAGCGCAACGAAAGTCCCCTCGCAACGTCTCCTCTTGCACATAACTTTTTCCTTCAACTTCTATAAAGCAGTTTTCTTCCTCTTGCCTGCTAAACGGTCTCGTTTTATGTGATGTGTTATACTGATCCATATCAACGTTACGTAATCCGCAGGAGAGAAAAAAGAACAGATTATAATTACAATATTCATTATTTTGAAGTCATCGTACCCTGAACCTTGATAATGCGAAGATACAGCCTCAGCTTTTCGGAGAAACAATGGGAACTTAGCGGGAAACCGAAATTAATTTTTGTGGGAGATTTTAGATTATAAAATGAAGATAACTTTTCATGGCACCAACACCAAAACTGGTATTTGGACTCGCGAATATCGACGTCATTTCCTTGATAAATCGCGTGCGGTGAAATTTGCCAATTTATTTATTTAAACTGCTGTCACTTAATATAATATCACTAATTGACGACGTCCTAGTTCTCATTAATTGCGTGTAACCAGTTAATTATAATGATAATGGTTATAATTATGCTGAAACCTCGTTGATACCGTTATTTTCGTTAATTTAAATGGACCCCTTATTATTTTTCATTTCATTCTTTTCGTCGTGTCGGGTGCTTGTGATACTTTCACGAATACTCTCTGAGTATTCCGATGCGTTTTTAGTTGCCTAACCTGAGGAAATATAAACCTTGGATAATAATCCTCGGTAATTTTGATACGCTTGTTTAGCACAAAGTGGAACAAACTTAAGAATAAATTTATTAACATTTAGTGCTTTCTCCAAGTCTCCGATAGCCGTGATCGTCTAGTGGTTAGGACCCTACGTTGTGGCCGTAGTAACCCAGGTTCGAATCCTGGTCACGGCAATGTGGAAACATTGTCACGGAAGAGACTTTTTTATTTTTCCGCATTAATAATTTAAAGTTAAATTTGCAATCAATTTTGCAATACAATAGCATAGATATAACTACTTAAGTACCGCATTAATTATTGTCACGCTATTGCAATGCAATCAATTCGTAAATCGTAAAATAATTATTAATCGATGTACAAATTTTCCGTGTATGTACTGTCTGCCGGCCAACGTTGTGTCATATAGGTTCAAATCGAGCTGGAATATATGCATAAGCCCATTATGTCTCCTGTAGAGAGAGAGAAAGTTGTGAGGAAGAAGAGGCAGAGGATTGTGTAAGTACTGCACTTTCACCTCAATCATTTGTAGTCTCGGCAAATCAAACTTTTGTCTTTAGAAACCGATCCGTCTTGTAAATGGCCAGTTTTTGCCGCCCGTTCAGGGAAAACAAGAACTACATCTATACTGCTCTGAAGAAAGGATTCAACATTAGTTTCGTTTAATCCTCATCGCTATAAAAATAACAAAGGGAAAAATTTGAATTAACTAGTCATGGTAGTGTTTAGGTAAATGCAAATCGAATTTAATTTACATATTGATACAGCGGCAGTGGTCACTTTCTCTAATCCTCCAATTTTTACATAAAAATGTTTTCATTCATTTTAATTAATCGGCTGGATGGTTTTAGCGCGCTGGCCATGAACCTGGTTTATGATAAAATTCTGAGGCTATCGTCGTCATTCGAGTTTTAAAGCGAAACTAATCTATTATCTTAGGAACAAAACAAATTTATTCGGATTTTGCGGTAAAGAAAAATATTTCAAGGTTGTCGGCGGAATAATTATGATACTGGAATATTGTTTTGTCGGAATATTGTTTTGCCGGAATATTGTTGTTATTGGAATATTGTTGATATTGGAATATTGTTGTTATTGGAATATTGTTGATATTGGAATATTGTTGTTATTGGAATATTGTTGTTATTGGAATATTGTTGTTATTGTTGCATACGAATTACCGATTAAGACCAGCGGGGAATTTTCGGCTAGAGAAACCACTATTAAAATCCAACATTTTTTTTATTTCTCTATAAAAATATATACAATCATTACATAAGAGAAAATTCTACAATTGGCACTTGATTTGGAAGAATATCAAGTTTTGTGTTTGTGTTTATTTTCATTCCTAAGAAGAGATTTCGCTTTGATGAAATAGTATTGCGTGGAAGGAACGATCTTGCACAGAAGGAATTATTTTATATCCTGCAGAAAGAGAGTAAAATTTGCCATGCAAAGAGAGTAAAACACTAAGGAAAAAGCGTAGAAATTGCTGTAGAATGAGCGTAAAATGCTGTAGAAAGAGCAGAAAAATTACTACAGAAAATTTGGGAAAATGTGCATTAATAAGAATAAAAATACGAAAGTTTTAAAGGAGAAAACGCATGCAATATATTAAGAGAGGAAATACTTAGCCAAGTGCAAGTACAGTTGTACAATTGAAGAAAAAGAATGTTCCTATTAAAAAAGAATGTTCCTAAAAAGAATATTCCTAAAAAGAATGTTCCTAAAAAGAATGTTCCTAAAAAGAATGTTCCTATTAAAAAAGAATGTTCCTAAAAAGAATGTGCCTATTAAAAAAGAAGGAACCTATTGCAAAAGGATGTACCTATTACCTAAAGACTAGAAATTGTGCGAAAGTTAGACTACAAAGTGTGCAGAGAAGAGATGGCGGAAAGAAACGAGGAAAAAGTGCATTTTTAAATAATACATTGACTGATGTGGTGCGGTGCTGTGAGGAATTTCTGTAATATCACGTTGCGCTGGGACGTTTAGACATGATTGGTGTTCATTGCCTTCCAACGGTGTCGATCTGGCCTTGCAAATTGTTGATTACTTCTGGGGGAAATTGGTCCCCGAGGATTTCGAAGAGATTGATCCTTTGATCTCCGGGAATGCTCTCGTACGCTCCAATTTCGATGCCCTCCTGCACCTGGAAGAGATAAATTGTTACTCGAGCTTTTTCACCTTCTCTAACTTCATTAACCTCTAGTAAAGCGGAATTAATTAGCTTCCGGCCGAACGGTACCGTAGGAGAATTCTGGAACAAGCAATTCGATATTCATGTTAATACCTTTTGAATTTGAGCATCTCTAGGAATGAGTTGGCTTTGTTGCGCTTGCCGGATCGCTTCGTTCGTGTAGGCGCCTCCTTCCCTCTGTGGGAAAGCAGCTGCCACCGCAATCATTGCCAATGTTACGTAGAATATTCCTTTCATCTTTGATCTGCAAGATAAGATATTTTGTTAGGGATAATCAAAGAAACAAGTTCACTTTTTGAGTTAAAAAAATCTATGAATTTCCTTTCATACAAATCCAATCTTGTTAAAAATTAA
The DNA here is from genome assembly GCA_033557875.1 of Quadriops clusia. Lineage (NCBI taxonomy): Eukaryota > Metazoa > Arthropoda > Insecta > Coleoptera > Hydrophilidae > Quadriops > Quadriops clusia. Next base: position 2,317 of record JAWQRP010004718.1, on the reverse strand, counting down.
ACTTGATTGCGAATACACCTCACATCCGCCTACAGCACCACATGCAACTATTTTTGACGTCCTATTACTGATAAAAAGATTTTAATGCCCTTACAAACGGACAGGTGTGATAATATTTTGTCAGTTCACACTTAGTATGTAACACACAGAGCAGCACTTTCACTGACTTACCTTTCGTCTTCTATCACATGTAATAAGACGATCGCGGTTTCACTTCACCTTCTTATATAAGATCGTAAGTTCGTGTCCCCGACTTAGACCGTTCCCCCCTATTAGTGAAGAAAACACGTTTTACCGAATCTTCTTCTTTAAACTTGACGGTGCTGATAAAAAAAGATGATTGTGATGACCTGGTTATGGATCTCTGTATTGACATTTAGGAAAGCTCGCGCGAGCGTCTTGGCACATACGTCCTCCTCGGCTGCTGTAAAATGTGAATTCGCGATTAAAATTTCTCTAATTAAAGAGTTAAGTGAGTAAAATGCGGCAATTGCTTTCTTCTCGACCTTTGCCTAAATTCGGGCTTCACATTGAAGGCAACGAGCTTTTTGACATCATTCCCATATTAGGTTCTGCGAAGTAATTTAAACAAATATTGAATAGGTGAATAGTTGAGAATACCACGTTTGAGATTTTATGGCTGCGTACACAAACGTGAAAGATCAATATTTCCCAATCATGTCTGTTTGATTTGTTTTGCAAGCAAAAGCAAATTAATAATATTGCTTGTTTGCCGATTTATTTCGCGGATTCATCACAGGACAAATAAAAAGTTTAAAAAGTTCCAATATGATGATAATTTTATAGGCATAACGAGTTAATGGGCGCCCTAAAGTTCGCTCGGTTTCGACAATGCAAACGCGGTAAAAGCGGGTCGTGCAGGAATGTATTGCCACTTTCATTCGGGTTCGTGACCAAATGTAACATCTTGAACTTTCTTCATAATTTTATACCTTTTAGAAGATAACTAGCGCTAGCCCATCGAATTATTTATATTCGCTCTTTAATGAAATTATCTCGCTCAGGTTACATACCTACTTTTAATTCTCTTACGGTACATTACATATACAGGTTCCGTCTGAAGCCGATTAATGCCTATTGGCAAAATACGTACACTTGTACCTTGAAAAGCCGGTTCTAGAACACAACTCCTCTGTGTAGTGAAAATTTTATGTAACACCTACTGACAAAATTCGTATTCAGTCAAAATGAATGAGTTACATTGAAACCGCCTTAAAATGCAGCACGAGCTATTCCCATGATTTCGCAGGAGTTCGCAGTTGCCCAAATGAAGCCATTAGCTTTTTCTTATTGTTAACATTTTTTAACCCTCAAAAGCACCATTTACACGACACAATGTGTGTTTTCACAATGAACGCTTTTGTCTAACGACACATTCTCGAAGCGTGGATGTGTACACCGATTACCAAACGCCCTGGGCTTTGTGCTCCTTCGGAATAAAATTTTAGTGTGGCGAGAAGCAGTTATCGCCGTTAATGAATGGGTTTTGTAATCCAGATTGTTAGGTTCGTTGTCTTCGGTTTTATTTTTATTCTGCCGAAGTACGACCGTTACGCAAAGATATGGAGCCAGTTGCATCATAGGACATCCGATAATCGTTTCAGATTGCCTTTCACTGAGCACATGCATGTGTACGTGCAATAATTGGTTTAAAGGCCAAAGAACTAAAAAATTCATAATAATGTCCACAGAACAGTTCTAATACACCGTGTAACAATTAAGTTTTAAGACTGAGTTCATATCTCAGCAATTAATGGCGCCATGAATTCAATGTCGGCATCATTAGAAAAATACATCTTTCTTATTTCCAACGCATCAAAGTTCGTGGAAATCAGACGACAAATGAAAAAAATTCAATAATTTTTTGGAATTAAATTTCAAATTGATATTGACAAAGAGTTGTACATTAAATACGTACAATATTTGATAACAATGACATAATCTTAGTTTCAAGAAATAATTGTAGCACTGTGTACCCTACGTCTTTCTAGGATCAACAAACATAATTACCGTCGTAACGTACGTACGTCCGTCCGTCCGTCGGTAATTTTCCCATTCTAAGGAGTGTGATTTCTATGGTGAATGTGTGTTCATGCTTGCGCCACTATTAAAATATCGCATTTTAAAGAACATCAATGAGTTTTGTAAGGGAGATTTTAACTACTTGCTTCAACAAATTAAAAAGCAACGAAATAAATTATTGTTTTGCTCTAATCGTTTATTTTAGCGAATAATTTGTTTCGTACCAAAGGGTCGCGGGTACCCCCCGTATAAACAAGCTTGAAGCTGAAAGTCG
>JAWQRP010004717.1:0-11516 GCA_033557875.1 Quadriops clusia | reverse complement strand
TTATCCGAATTAACCCAAAAGTTGATACGACCTTACTTTTTAGCTCAAATGACTACATACCAAATTTCATCGATCTAGCTCAAGTCGTTTTTGAGTTATCGTGTTTACACACACACAGACACACACAGACAGACAAAAAAGCAAAAAAGGGCCAAATCGACTCAAAATCGTTCAAAACGTCGAGAATCATCAAAATTTCAAAAAATTTTTTCAGCATGATCACTATACTTTCTCTGCGAGAAAGGAAAAAAAATCAATTGAATATCTTTAATGAAAAAAAAAAGAATACACTCCGATCATCGGAAGATATGATAATTACACTCAAATTAATGCGTTTTCTAGTTTGTTACAGTTGCACACTTTAATTAAGTGCAAAATTAATTCAATAAAAACGTTTAGTTTTCCCTTGTTTTCCATATGAAAAATATTTCAAACCAACAAAATATGGTACCGGTACGTTTGTGATAATATTAGTTTTTATTAATACTTACGAGTTTCATTTAAAAAGCTATACAGATTATCCACAAGATATTGAATCTCGCAGAGAAAGTATAGTGATCATGCGAAAAAAATTTTTTGAGATTTTGATTATTCTAGACGTTTTGAGTGATTTTGAGTCGATTTGGCCCTTTTTTGCTTTTTTGTCTGGCTGTGTGTGTGTGTTTGTGTGTGTAAACACGATAACTCAAAAACGACTTGAGCTAAATCGATGAAATTTGCTATGTAGTCATTTGAGCTAAAAAGTAAACTCGTGTCAACTTTTTTGTTAATTCGGATAACCGGAAGTGGCAGTTTACCTGAAACGGAAGAGAAACTCTTTCAAGTAAAGTACCCTTTTGCTTCAAGATATTCGTTTTAAATTTTGTACTAGCTCTGGAAATAACGAAAAACTCACATATATCAAATTTTAGGACAATTGCCCAACCGGAAGTAATCTTTTTTATCTATGTTTTTTTTTTAAATATGCATGTGTATATAATATCAAAATTATTCAAAAACCACTCTGAATCCTAATGTGAATCTGTCTTATCTTATCTAGTACAACTTAGAAATATGCGAGAAAGTCGAGTGGAGACTACTCCATATTTTTTAATTAAGAGTAATCCCGGCCGCTTGGTACTTTAGTAAAGAATATTTTTATATAGCCTTTATTTGACGAATTGTTTATTTATATGTACAAATATTAACTAATATTCTTCATTCAACATGATTAATTTGTGGTAATTTCGAACTATCTTTCATTCGAAGTTATAAAATATGTACCTGAAAATGGGGAAAATGAATTTATTCCCCTTAAAGATTAATTCTAAACAACTTTTGCATATAAACATATTTTATATTTTAAAATTTACAGACAGTATCATATTTACCACCGACCTTCATTCCTGTAACATTTTCCTTTAAATTAAATATATAATAAGAAATCCCTTTCAATGCGAGTCAAATTTTGAATACGTATACAGAATTAATATCTTATTTTGATTCAATATTACACATATATTATTTCATATTTACATTAGCTTGCGATACAACAGGAAAATATTGTACCTCCAAGACCGCTTAAAGCAAAACAGGTAAAACGTATTCTTGTAAAGATTTGCAATTACGCACAACTTACACTTATTAAGTCTTGTTTCACGGCAAAATCGTCAATGCTTCTAGTCCACAGACTAGCAGCTTAAAACCAAGTAACTTATGTCTTCACTCTATTTTAAATCATTATGCTATACTCACATTTTAATGAAATGGTGTCTTTATTTTGCAATAGTTGCCTATTCAACACGACAACGTAATTCCCAAATCAACTCCTCCAAAACCAACTCAGGTAAAGCAGATCGTAATACATATCTTGTGCATGCAAAGTAAAGTGACATTTGCTCTAACAAAAATAATTTATTCGTATATAAATAGCAAAAATGACTTTGATAGCATTTTAACACGATTCATTTCTGTGTAGCCCAAAAGTTCAGGTTCGGCAAAGAAACCTGACTGGCGTAGGAGACATGAAGACTTCGTCGCGACAATCCGGGCTGCAAAAATGGCCCAACAACACATTGCTAAAGGAGGCAAGGTGTCGGACTTGCCTCCTCCGCCACCCTCTTACAATCCGGACTACGTTCAATGCCCACACTGCGGACGAAGATTCAACCAAACTGCAGCTGAACGGCACATTCCGAAATGTGCCTCCTATCAATACAACAAACCGAAAGGTCCTCCTCCGAGGGGAAAGAAGTAAAACACATTGCTTGGTATCTATTTTGACGAGTAGTTGTTGCTTTAAAGATTGTGCATTGAAATTCGACTTGTATATTTCATCATTCTAATAAGAAAATATAGACTAAAAATTTTAATCAAATAACAAATAAATCTTATTTTTGTAGTACTTACTTTTTTAAACAGAATATTCACAATATCTTTCTAACCCACCTTTTTAAATGATCTATTCTACATTTAGGTATGGTATAATGAACAAAATAATAAATAAATTTTAATAAAACATTTTAATTGAAAGAACTTATCTCTTCAACATTATAACTTTATCTTTGCCACTCCTATGTAGTCAATTAACATATAAATGTTGTAAAATAATACTATCTGTACTTAGATAAAAGAGGTGCTGTGCTAAGGTTTACTCTAAATTAGTTTACTAGTGAAATAATACAAATAATATTTTTATATACTTATTAGTGTTTTTACACTCAAATTTGCTAATTTCGATCAAAATTGCAGTTTTAAAGGAATTGTAAATTATTCTAGTCTAAGCTTTAATGCTCCTCCATAAGTTATTAAATAAATTGCATTTGCTTTTCTAAACGTTTTCATGTCTAATAATCTACCACTCCTAATCCTTATTGACCAGAAAGAATAATCTAATAGTTTCAAGGAGATATAGAATAAAATCATAATTCACTTCAATCAACATATTATATTATTATTCTATTATTTACAGAATTGTACTACAATAGTGAACTGAGTGTTGCATAATGTAGCAAACTGCAAGTCAACTTATAATTATAAAAATATTACAAAAAATTATTCTTATCAAATAAATATGGCTCAACATTTTAAAAAAAATTTAAAAACCGACTACAAAGTACAACTTTGCCTGATATTGCCTGCAGCAACTATTTCATTGTTTAAACTATCCCTCTATGGTTTTTAATTTCCTTTCATATATTTTGCATGATATAATCACAGATAACTGTGATATAATATACCTAAAAAGGAAATTTTTAAATCGTGCAATTATTTATTTCCATGAGAGTGAAGAAATTCTTACACAAAATTTAAACCCGTCTGTTATTCTTAATAACTGTAAATCTTCTGGACTATATATACACATATATACATATATAAAATAGTTTATACAACAAAGAATAGAGAATATTGTAAAAACTAATGATGAATAAATCAAATCGTTACGTAATGCAAGTGTAAATATCAATTAAATTGCTTACAAAAAAACAATGTTAACTTAGAGATAAAGACTATTTTTAAAATAGTTGTCCTAAAAATAAATAACTTTTCTATATGGTATTAGTTGATTTTTTGACTATTCCTTCTAATATTATCTTCTACAAAAAATTTGTATTTTTCACAATTATTAATAAAATAAAATAGCCAGTCATATAATATCTATATACTTTTCTATCCCAAACTCATATCAACGAACAAAATTTAAAACCAAATCAGCGTCCCTAAGTTGACACTATCTCCTTGTGAGCAATAAAATTTTAAAAAAACTACAAAACTCATTACAATCATCAAAATAAATAGCATATCTACATGGTCCTGCCACTGAAGCAATAACTGCAATTTATATACAATTACATAAATCAATATAAAAATGTTAGACATTTAAAAGTCACGAAATAATAAATAAAACCGGATAAAAATGCAACTTTTGCTTAAATAAATAATACAATAAGACAGGGTATTACCATTCTTTGTTAAAATTAATAGCTCTTTGGACAATCAATTTGTAAATCACCCCAAATACTCTATTACGATAAACTCTAATCATAATTTGAGAAATATAACAAAGAATTATAACACCCAACATAAGACCCACTGTTACTTAAGCTTATAATCACAATAATTTTATTAATCTATCGTGCACCTAACTGAGTAATTTCACAAATTATGCAGTAGTTTTTGTAACCAGAAGCCACAAATACTATTTTATCTTCAACACAGAAAAAACAATTTCTGATGTCATACGACAGAAACGTCAGGTAACCAACCACTGGTATGTAAATATTGAGTAACCACTTCTTTTACACTCACATCACTACTAGCTTCCGAGTCTGGTAATTTAGGTTTTCCTCCAGATAAATTTTCCTGCAAAGAATAGTATAATAAACAAAATGCAATTTTATGTACAGGCAGCTTCAATTAATTCCCACATAAAGACTACTTACTTGTATAATTAATGATTTTAAGGTAATGTACTGCACAGGCTCTAAATTTAAACTCGTACAAAGCTGAAAAATTAAAATAAACTTAGGTTAACAATAGAAATGACAATAATGACTTAACTAAGTTCATTAAACAACAAAGTGCCTGCTTTCGTATTTAGTACTATTTAGACAATGTATTGCGTTTATAAGTAATAAATAAAAACTCAAAGATGTTGCGTACTTGTATTTCATTTTCGGACAATAATGAACCAAAGGGCAGGGCACTCAAAGCTGGAGGATTAATGACATTATCCCACTTGGAGCTGTTGTTGGAGAGATTGCTGTTGGAGCAGAAGTTGTTCTCTTGCTCTTCGTCTTGATGCCACATGGACTTTTTTTCTGTGAAACTTTGGTCTTCTTCGCTTTTTCTGCATAGGAAACAAAATTAAAAGAAATGTTTATACAAAGTTCAATCACCGCTGTAGATGTTTTTTTAACCCCCCTGTGTTATTTTCCTAGAAGATTAACAATTCAATTGTAATTAGTTAAGTCTTAAACTGTTAATAAAGATTAAAGACTCAGTTTCGGTATAAGGATCGATTCTGAAAAATTGTTAGGAAAGATTTATGTCGCAATAAAATTAATATTCTGAAATTGTCAAACACAAGTGTTGTAAAATTTATTTCATATGAAAATTCCATGAATTTACACAATTGTAAAAAATATTGATTTTAGCAATATCCACAACCATAATCATTCATGGCAAAAATATTCATCATATTCACACGTACGATGAAAACTTTTATCATGAACGATTACGGTTCTCATGTAACGATGCATATTCAACTTTTTATAAAATTGAAAACCAAAGAAAATCAACAATAATAAAAATTGGAAATTCGCTTAGCATAAATCACTTGAAACTACTTATGTATATAAACTGGCAACCAAAATTAAAGGAGAAAAAAGATCATACGAAAATGTTATGCACATCATTTTCAAGAAAAAATTCGCTACTTTTTGATTCTGTAAGTTAAAAGTTTCTATTTTAAAATAAAATTTTTCTAGTAAAGAAGTCAGTTTATGGAAAACTAAGCTGAATGGCATTATAAATTATTTTATAAGGTTTCTAATGCCGTAATGCATATTGCACTTTGCTTTCCTTTTAAAATAGGAACTTTTAACTTCCAGAATCAAAAAGTAGAGTTTTTCCTTGAAAATGATGTACATAACATTTTTGTATGATCATTTTTCTCGTAGTTACACAGTTTTGAAAGTGACCGAAATATTTGCTCGCTCGTACATGTTCCTTTAATTTTGGTCGCCAGTTTAGATTTTTTTACATTCAATATATAAGATGTTGTAAATAAATAGATGATTTGTTTGCATATATTTACAATTTTGCTAATAAGTCCATAATGAAAAGAAATGAAACCAGAAAGACTAAGTATGAAAAAACTACAGATATGCTCCAATAATCTATACCCAAAGGTTACTTTCAATAATTTTCAGCAATACTTTTCACGGGCAGAACTAAAATAATATCAAAGATATGTTCTAATTTATTGGATACACGGTCTTTCTAGAAAAGTAATTTTTTCTTTTTTTTGAAGAATAATTCATCAGTTTAGCTTCTGTTAACTTGGTGTTAATCTTGCTTGTGTGTTTAAATTGCTAATTCTAGTTTACAACTTGACTGATAAAAAGGAAAAAATTAGTTTAATCAATTCAACAAAAACTCGAATTTAGAAAATGTGAAATAATAAATTTTTAAATGTTCTTCTGTATAAAATATATACTTTGTTTCATTGCGGAATATCCATGAAATTGTCTTATTCATGGTTGCCGCACCACTACATTCCCCGGATAATCAGAAATTTAAATAAAAAGTACAGTATTCAGATATAATTTATAAAAAAACTAAATTACCAATATGAGTATAATGTAAATCACAAAATAAAGAAGCAGAAAAAAGCTGCACCACAAAAGGAACAAACGTCAAGCTAACTCCCAAGGCCGGACGCAAGTTGGGACGCAGTTTGGTGAGGTGAGGTGACGTGATTCACTGTGAGTTTTTAAGAAACACAGAAATAAATGCAACAGCAAATGTTTACTGTGAGTCACATTACCTCACCTCACAAAACTGCGTGCCAACTTGCTTCCAGCCTTAGAATCTCGTGCTTTTCAGAAATCCCAAATGAAAATTACAAACTATATTTTGTCTATGCGGTCAGACCATAGCCACCTTAAACGCAGAGAATACCATACACAACCGTACCACACATCAATTAGAAAACTCCCAACTGTTTATCAAATATTCACTTTGCTCTTTACTATACATTATTTAGAATAGCAATATGCAAACATTGATTTGCATAACAAATAACTACAGCCAAGTAATGCTTACGTCGAATTTTAGAATTGACCCATTACAGGAACTATTTACACACTATAAACGCTAGTCAACCAACGATTGGAGTTAGCCTCCAGTACAATTTGAACTACCCAATAAAATCTGTTATAAAGACATGCCTAATTAGCCAATTTGAGTTCGCTTAAAGCTTAAATCCAACCATAGATTAACCAGTTTGTATATAACTAACTTAAAAACTATGTTGTATATAACTAACTTAAAAAAAGATTAGTAATTTATGAGAAATTTCATTACCTAAGACATTTCACAACATTTAATAATTACTACCTAGTGCAAAAATTAAGTAATTGTACTCACCCGTTTTTTAACAGGGGCTCCTGGGCTGATATTGCGAAGCCACTGCTGCCCTAAGTGAAATGCAAACTGATACAATCTGTGTCTGTTCACATGAGAAGAGTTTCTTTTAAGTCTAGCCTGCACACAAACCAAACCATGATGTACGATAAGACATGTAATCAAAGTAAACATCTTTTTTTTAATTTAAATTATATAACAGTTTTCCTTACATTAAATTATAAGAATATTTTTGTATTAAAGTATACAAAAAACATGTCACATTACAATACAACAGCATCACTGTTAGTTTTGTGCAGTTATAAGAGATATAAAAGTTGTTAAATCAAACGCTTTATAGAATAATTACACGTTAGATCATTAACAGCTTCCAAAAGATACATGCAATAAAGTGATGAACAATTATTGAAGATTCGAGTGCAATAACAATACAAATTCAAATAATGTTCTAGAATATAAAATTCTGTGCAATTTTTAATATAATTTTTTATACATTTTTTTTTTGTTATTGAAAATTATCTTAAAAAGGAGTAATTTTGAAAATTGTTCTATTTAAATCACGACGACCAGTGCACAGTTTTATACTAACCTATAGGAGTACATTGAGCATTATTCAGTTACAACAAAAGGTCTTTTCCAACAACACGAATTGATAGTTCTAGAATCGTTTAATGTACTGCACAGGGTCGGCCCATTCTAAAATTTTCGTCGCCATACGGTAATTCTGTACACATGAATGTCTGGTTGCCTATATTTTGTTCCTTAACCGACCCTGTACCTGATTCTTGAACTATCAACTCGTGTTGTTGGAAAGAACCTAAAAATATCAAATGATTTACAAAAAAACCTATCTACTAATTTTAAGTGTTATTTGAATGGGTTAGGTAACTTTTCCTAGACAATACATTTCTTGCACAATATTAGTTAATAATAATAAAGTAGAAACATTCTTGTTACAGAAATTAACAATAATTTTAAAACGATGGGTTCATGCACAGAACCTTTCAGTTAGTTATGAAAATTTAATGGATTGGTAAGTATGCATAGCAGCAAGCATAAAGATAAATTACATCATAATTTTGAAAGTCATTTTATAGATAATTCAAAAATTAGTGCAAGATTGATGTAGTGTTAAAAACAAGTCGTTTTAAAATTTATATTTTATCTTACTCTCTTACAATATTTAATACGAATGTATATGCATACAGAGCTATTAAATGAGAAGTATAAAAAAATACATTCTATTAAATCATGCATTTTCACCACAGAAAAAAAGTTAACAGCAAAAGGATCTGAGGAAAAGGTAAGTACAATTTATCTACAAATGTGATTGGAAGCTGTAATAATAACACTGTACAACAAGATTACTAAATTTTATGTTACTACCCGAAGGTAATACAACTATTTTCTAAAATATATAATATTGAATAATAAATGATGTTGCTTTGTTTTAAGCAATTTATCTGTGAATTTAATACTACATTCTGTAATATTAAACTTGCTGCACTGTGTAATAACAAACACAAAATCTCTTTTAACCACAAAATTAAAGGGCTGCAAGAATATTGAGATGCTATACTATAGGATTGTGCAATACACTTTGAGATATGGACAAAACGAACTTACATATGAATCTAACTAATCTAATGAGCAATCACTAAGATATTACCAAAATACCCACTACCCTGCTATCTGTTTAAAATAAAGATAACGTAAATGTTAGTAATCGTGCAATCACACTTACAGCCTTGTTCAGTCTCAATTGTTGTTGTCTTTGGTAAGCAACATGCTGTTCGTAATGAATTATTTCCTCCTGGCTGGACAGGCCTAAACCTCGATACCTTAACAACTCGGACAGTCTATGCCTTAGTTCTTTCTCCTTCTCGATATTTGCTATAAGTCTTTCGTGCTCTCCTGATGTTAAAAATTGGCTGAATACTCGCATCCTGTCTCTCAATTCCCTGTGAGGAATAAAATAAAGATAATATAATAAATAAAATGAAATAAAATAAATAACGAAAGTAATTAAAAAAAATTAAGTATGTAAATAAAAAAATCTTAAAGATGCAAAAAGAATGCTAAATAAAACTTACTTCTGGTCTTTTGTTAGTGGTTTCTTTAAATTATCCTTCCGTTGAATAGAAAAAAATTTCGCTACTAACTGGTAGTCACGTACCAACCTCTTTCTTCGACATCGCTCTCTTAATCTTCTTATGTACATGTCAACCTGAGCTAGTTTTAAAGCAATTTCAATGTTGGTATCACTTGAAGGTGTCAGCTGGAGGGATGAAACAAGTTGTTCTGCTTCCATGTCATACTCGCACTCCTATAATTTATTTAATTAACAAAAACAATATGGAAATTTGTAAGATAATACGTACTCTGATATAATCATCTCTATAAGACATGTAACCAATTATTTCTGCTTCTTCCGGTGAGCAATCCAAAGGTGGTAATCGAGATGTAACTTCTGGGGCCAAAGGCCCATGGTCTTCCGGAATGTGGTCATTTAATACGCTTTGATTTTTTCGAGCTTCATCCCATGTTGCTTTGCCTATACTTCCATCTATATACCTCGATACATATTCTTCTCTAACTTCTAAATAAAAGATCAGAAAATGTTAAAACTTAAGTCAACCTATACAGGATGTCCAACTATCTTCGCCTCAGAGAGGGAGGCTCTTAAGGTTGAAATTCGCTCAATGCAACTGCATATTGTGTTTAGAGAAACCCAGCCTCTAAAGGAAGTCGTAAGTTATAGGTGTCCATCGTTCAGCCAAAACTTAAACAGGTGTCAATTTCAACATAATAAAATGCCTTTTATGGAGTACCGCAGGCCGATCACCGAACCTGCCATGCCGGGCACGGACCCAGCCGAGCAAGGACTCGTAGATAGCACACGATCCAATCCAACGGTTGCCGAACCGAGATCGGGCACCTGTCTGTGTGTGTATGTGAATAGAAAACCTGTTAAATATTTTTCTATTGGACGTCGAAGGAGCTGTGCTGTGGACCACATGTCTAATTTTGAGCAACATAGACCAATACATACAATACACTAAGATTTATGACCGTTCCTGACCATTCATTTTAGACACACCCTTAGCTCGCGTCAACCTTAAGCGTAACAATGGATTGAGGCGAAGACAGTTGGACACCCTGTATGTTTCATTATGAGTAAGAAGAAGAAGAAGAGTAAGAAACTTATACCACATATATGTTCTTATACAAACCTTCTGGGGTTCGCGTTTCTATACTGCCACTAACATTTTCCCAATTTCCAAAGCCATACGACTCGACCGCATCGAGCAATTGCAGTTCTTCCCGCCCTGTCCAATTCCCTCTGCCACCAAACACACTGACAGCACAGTGATCCTGGAATAATTATGTTAAGTTTAAAAACAGAAGTATACATTATAGATTGTACTATGAATGATTGTTTCCTCTCTGTTGAAAGTTTGTGGTCAAATTATAAATTGACGTGAATTCTTTGATATTCATTGTAGTTGTTTCATGTTCTCAATTGTATGCACATACTTTATCATTCATTTTTACTTTCTTGCATAGTGTATGTACATGTTACTGTTATAGTGAAAAAATCAGATAATGTGTAGAATTAGGTAATGTGCAGATTACATATACAAATTAGTCAAAGTGTAAAATTTCGTATGTTTCTAGTACCTATTAAGTAAGCAGTTTGCAAATGATTTTTCCTTTCTAACTGTTGCTAGTGTTTCTTTTTTAATTTAAAACAGCTGGCACATTTGTCAAATTGGACGGATTAGGAATTTCCTATTTATTTACGTGGATTTACGTGGAAACGAACAATATTCTGTTTGTCTTGTTCAATTGTAATTTTCTTCCTGACCTGTATTCTTTTTATTTTATGCTTGTACTATTTCTCGGATTTACTTAGGTCTCTTCTATTTATTAATTGATAAAACTACAGTCCTTTAGCTCTTCATTTTCTTTATTACCTTAACGTTTCGCCTGTCTTTTTTGCAGGCTTCTTCATGTTTTTGTAGAAGCACTTCTGAAGAAGCCTGCAAAAAAGACAGGCGAAACGTTAAGGTAATAAAGAAAATGAAGAGCTAAAAGACTGTAGTTTTATTAATTAATAAATAGAAGAGACATAAGTAATTCCGAGAAATAGTACAAGAATAAAATATTCTGTTTGATGATTTTGTCTAGTGGATTCGCAGCTTTAATCTACAGATTATCTTGTTTCTTCACGTTAACAGTAAAACACATATAAAGAGAAAGTACAGTAGAACTCCAATTATCCGAATTAATGGGGACCGGGATCCATTCGGATAATCAAATATTCGGATAATCGGATTTTTTTAAAAAAATTGCCATTGGAGAGAATAAAAGCTACGTTTTGATAT
>JAWQRP010004716.1:0-11518 GCA_033557875.1 Quadriops clusia | reverse complement strand
ATATATATATATATATATATATATATATATATATATATATATATATATATATATATATATATTGTAACGGGATCAAATTTACCTTAATTATTATCAAGTAATTATTGATCGTCGTTGGGGCATGATCGTCTATTGTAAATCGATATTTTGCTTGGGTTAGGACTGTCTTAGGTTGTGATGATATAGTAGCCAGTTCTTTGCGTTAGGTACAGCTCGATAATTAATTAATTCTTTGGTATTGATAATAAACACTCTGCTTACAAGTGAGGGGAATTAAACAATCAAGCACATAAAGGTTTAAGACGTCTATTGGGTATAAATAACCACACAAAATTCGATACACAATAACAATATTTGTACGGGAACAGAATTCATTTAAATATACAGAAATTATTATTTAAAGATTAGGGGTGCTGCCAGGTCAAAATTACGACGTACTTAATGAGCGGAGCGTTCTGGTCTATAGCCATATCGAATTACGGCTGTGACAACTCGAGTAGCCTTGAGAGGAATTTGGGCTATAGTTTTATTGCCTTCGGGGTATTGAACTTGCTATACGTGTGGCAGTGGGTGAAGATTGACACAACGAAATGGATATTTGAGATAAGCGCCACCTTGGGATCCACGATCTGACCTTAATAAATCGTCGAGACGAATTATTAGAGCCAATCGAAGACACTAAATACTGCCTTGTTGATATTATTCAACCCTGATATCAGTGAGTTTACGCAAATACGGAACGCTTAATCAAACCTTTGGGATCAGTGGTGAATACCACGGAAATTCAGTAAGAATTGATATCTCGTCTGAGTCACGTAAACGTAGCGGAACAAAGAGGGCGAGATAAGGTGGTCAACTTGGTAAGTTGAATCTTATACTGGAGTTGGGGTCACAACTAAATATTAGCTGCACGAAATCGGAATTAAACTGAACGCAAGTCCTGGCGAAATACTGATTGTCAGTTAAGTGTTGGAATGAATAAAGGAGAATTAAAGTTCTTTTAGTAATACGAAAAATTATTAGAGATAAAATTGCAATAAAGCTATACTACTACATAACATTAATATTATCCAGCATATCTTGAATTGTAAACCGACTACAAACATGTGATCATCATTTCATTCAAAGCGATAAAAAGAAAGATCCTCTCAAGTTATCACTGCGTCTGCAGCGGACATGCAAAAGTAATTGCAGTTTCGAATAATAAAGCGCGCCAAAGCGAACAGAACTTTTGAAATGTCCCATTCAGGGGACTTTAAAAAGGGAACTCTTTACCAAAGACTTACGGTCCAACGTTAAGGAGCATTAATAACGCGGCTGAGTTTCCAAATGCGGAGAGTTTCGAACGCTGAGAATTCCGAACGCTGAGACTTCCAAACATGAAGTTTCCGAACTCGTTCGCTAGAAGAAGTGGTAAATCGGCATAAACTCCGCTGAAAGAGCGAATACTCTGGTGAATTTTCCCGATTTGTTTCAGTCGCCTACTTGGCGGATTCATTGCATCAACTCGTGAGTTTTTCCCCGAAGAGCCCCGGGGAAAATAAGCGAAGTCTAGGACTGCCATAACTCTTCCCGGTCGCGAACTAAAGCCGCAAGGACCTGCAGCTACTACCCGTTTAAGGACCTGTTAAAGGACTCGCTTAAGGACTATTTTCCAAGGCCCCAACGAATAGCTTGCACAAATCTGTATGCGCTTCCATTAGGGACCTTTATTTGTAATTGCTCCGGGGTTCGAGCCTGATGAGGAAGAAGAATAATGAACTTCTGGACGGACCGCGGGTAAGAGGAGTTCAAAGTTAAGTGTCCTAATGGATCGCTAGGACTCGCGCTGAAATTATAATAAGCCATTGGGTTGTGTCGAAAGTTTGTAGAAAAAATTGTGTTTTGCACAATCTTGAGAACTTTAAAGCGGACTAAAGTGGAAAACATTTACTTTACGTCCCGGCAGGTGATTTTTCAACCCGGATTCCTCCGGAGCTCGCAGCAGAGGCGACCGGAAATAGTGAGCACCTCGTCTCGGTTTGATAAAGGGACAACTATTCCCAACTGCCGCGGGACAAATTATCTAATTTATTCAGGGCTATAAAACAGGACGAATAAAACAAAACGAGTAAGGGCAAACACACAAAACAACACCAATAATATGGCTAATGTTGAGAAATGAGATGAATCAATTCACCTAATGAATCCAAATACACAAACATACAATAAAGTAAACATTTCCGGGAGAAACGGTCCCTCGGAAATAAGAAAGTGGCCCTAAGTTCCCGCGAAAGGGCTTTCAACGGAAAATCGGTGTTGAGCTGCATTATCTGGTGAACGATACACAACCCAGGAGTGTAATTCTCCCGCCAGTTCCGCAGGAAACCGTGTTATCCCTTTAAAAGGCGCGATAATAATTTTCGTTACAGCCGAGGACGTAAAGAACAGAAATCTCTCGAAAATAAGGTTCTTACGGCCGTACGTTCGTTGAAAGCCGGAAAATGGAAATATGAGGTCGTGCAGCATTTCCCCGGCGTGTGCCCCGATCGAAAACATCCCCAGCCGAAAAAATAGTTGGTAACAAATTCATTGAATTTTTCAGTTCAGGCAATAAAGCTGCATGTTGAAAGAGACTCTGGCATTTCATTATGCCCATTTGATGCATAGTCCGGGGGATTTACGGTTCCATTTGGAAATATATAACCCCACCTTGATGGCCGGATCCATGTGTAGGCCCCGAATATGCAGGGCTCGTCCCAATAGTGTGATATTTTAAAGTGATCTATGTGCCATGGCGGCTGGTAATAACAGAACGCAGTGGTGCCAACTAACCCGCTTCCACCCCGGCTCGCTCCCTGTTCGTGTACACAAATAGAATTTTCAATTATTTTGCAGTCGCGCGGACGGAACCCCGAGTTGGTCTAGGGAATGTCTGGAATCCGCTGGCTCAGGGTTGCCAAAAGGGGGGATATGTATTACATTGTGGCGCCCTCTATTGTAAACAAACGGGAAATCTTCCGGAACCAGAAAACTTGATGTTAAATATGAGGATTTAAGGGAGATCATTGTCATCTAATGGGTGAACATAAATGCTCCTGCTCACAACACTAGTAAATGAAGATTTGGAAATCTAGTTTTACGGTTCTTCATTTACATATGCTAGCAGCAGGACCATTTATGTTCAACCATCAGATGACAATGATCTCACATGTAATCTCATATGTAAAACTTAACTTACATCTATGACATGCACAATTTATTTTCACCTACTCGATGGCAATGATCTCACATGTAATCTCATATGTAAAACTTCACTTACAGCTATGACATGCACAATTTATTTTCACCTACTCTATGGCAATGATCTCACATGTAATCTCATATGTAAAACTTAACTAACAGCTATGACATGCACAATTTATTTTCACCTACTCTATGACAATGATCTCACACGACTACTTTGTAGTAACATGAATCGAATAACATTGAACATCTAGTTTTCCAGTTCTGGATTTGCAAATCTTCATTTGCATATGCTATGAAAGAAGTTTGAAGATCGAAGTCCACTACCGAACATTAAAAACCGTAGAGAAATAACACCAAAGGACTATTTGCCTCCAGCGAAACGTATAAGCTTTATCGGTGCAAGGGAGTAAATAATGAAATGTTTCCTTCGCCCGTGAACTCGCTTAGTAACTTTTCACTGCTGGAAGCTTTGACGGCAGGTGTGCCAAACGCCCAGTCTGGGAATAGTATTGAACTCCTGTTCTCAGGATGCTCGGAATGCAGTCTCGCCTTTCCGTGAGAAATGTTGCCAATTCGGCCCGGCCATTTTCCATATATGCAGATTTAGAAATAAAACATGCAGGTCGCTGCAAGTATGATTATTTCCGCGAAACGCGGCGCCGAACTCCAGATGGAGTATCTATAAATTCTGCCCGAAGTTCACGGGGTACCATTTGAGAGAAAAGGAGGATATTCGTTTTGTGATCTAAGCGACAAGAGGACAAATGAAAAACGCGTACAAACGATCTGTACACATCACCCCCTTCTCTTCAAGATTAATCCAATTTTTTTTTTGAGATTTATATTCATTTATTCACAAGCAAACAAAAATAAAAATAGGAAACTTGACGACCGCTTCACCAAACACTCACTCTCTCTCTCTCTGAAGTACAATCCTCAATCATGCACTTCGTCTCCCGGCAGGCTTTGCGACCAATTTCAACTTATCCAGAGCCATCAGGAGAAGTGCATCTGCAGCTTACGGGCTCTGTACGTGCGTCGTCAATTTAAAATTGCAAATGATATGTTGATGCGGGAAACTAAACCGGGACAGGATGGGACATGAATTTTACAACAAGTCGCAGCAAGTTTTCTCCCCCTATTTCCTACAGACTTTTACGGGCGCTTCCCCGACACAAACTGGAAAAATGTATACGAACTAATGAATAAAGGCATTCTATTTGGCTCGAAATAAGCTGCTGAAAGTGTATGTATGGGGAGCCGAGATGTTCTACTCGCCTCGGGGAGGAAACACTAGCGCCACCCCACATTTACCGTTCGCATTGCTAATGTAAGGCTTATGGGCTTGAATATGCATAAGCTGGTCCGGCGAGCCTGATCGTGATTTTATATTAACGCTAATTGGACGGGACTGAAAAGAAAGTAACTAGTCCGACTCGAATTTAAATTTAGTAAGGAGGAGGCGGCGGGGACGAAAGCCTGGCGAAGGAGGTAAAAATGGGGCGAAGGGGGTAAAAGTGGGGCGAAGGGGGTAAAAGTCGGGTGAGAAGGGCAGAAGCCGGGGTAGTGCCTCACGTGACAGGGTCGCCGTCTGTCTCACGTCAGATTTATTTTTGCTTGTTTGAATTGGGGCAAATTGCTGAACAAGTCGCTCTGAAACCCGTATTGGATCTTGCATTACGCCTCGCGAGCTCAAAAGGAAGCCCCAAGTTAACGAAACCTCCGCACCGCGTCGCTCGTGTCGGAAATAATAACTACCACTTTTCGCTGTGGATATGGAAGAACCATTGGCAGAACTGTCAACTGTCAGCTGTCACCTGTCAGCTGTCATTCGTTGCTGTCAGCTGTCATTCGTTGCTGTCAGCTGTCATTAAATTGACAGTTGGCTCTAAAACTAGCGTATGTGCTCTCCCGCCGCGATAAAATGGCATACAAGCTAAACAGCAATCGAAGTTTAAGCAAATACGGCCCCATCTTCGTAATAAATGATCCGCAATACCAACGGCAAGTTATCAAAAGTTGTTAATAGCTTTCAGTAATTTTCATCTCCGCGCCCGCAAGGCGGATTCTCGCCGGGATAACGCAGATTAATATCGGAACAAAACCAAAACCGATCTGGTCGTTGTTGTTTTCTGTTTGAAGAGTATTTAACCAACTGCGCCGCCAGGGGGCCCGCCGACACGGGAAGTCGGCCGCGAATCGCGATTGTCAATAGTTTGCGAGATTTATGGGGGCCCAATTGCAAGAGCAAGCGCCACTACAGTTATGGTTTGATTGCCGACAGGGCTTTGGGTAATGTTTGCGCTTCATAATGCGGCTATTTATTTTATTTGATTTCCATTAAATATTAAATCTAATATTAGTTCGGGTATATCCACTAGTTGAAATATGATCATAGAAGCCCGGTTCGCTAACTACTATTTCAACTATTGATATTAATATTTTTACATTATTACTACTATTTTTATCAGTATTACTACTGTTTTTATCATTATTACTATTGTTTTTATCATTATTACAAATATTTTTATAAGATATCATAAAAATAACATTTTCCCCAAACCGAATTGCGAGAAATTGTGTTAATCCACGGACCAAAGGCGCCATAATCAAATGAAAGGGCCTTTTCCTCTCAGACGAGCAAAAAGCGTTCGGAGGCGATCGAGCCGAAGCCTAACTGATATTTTTATTTTATCAAGACCCATCGTCCCAGAGTGTGTTTAATATATTTTTTTGTTCTCTCAAATCGCTCAGAAACATCCATATAGGGCGGAAGCCCAAAAATCTAATAAAACACTTTCGGAAAAGCGCCGGCTGCGAGGGAAATAAAGATTTTTTAAAGTGCTCCTCCTCGGTTTGCCGGATCCCCGCCCCCCAGACTTTATATAGCTCTATTAAAGTCGATGTCCGGAAAATTTCATTTGTAATTATGTCACACGTCCGCGATCGCCTCGGGATCCCGGTTTATCCGCTGCCGAGCTCACTTTTTCCACCGAATCCTGCCGCTAAGCTTTAACGGCTAGACGTTATATTTTATGCACTAAAACGTCATTGGTGTTGTACTTCACTACTTTGTAACTCCCTGCTTAACGGGCCGGTTTAGTATCTATGACATATTTCGTTTTATTGTCTCCTATTTCGCTATTTCGTTATTCGATTCATGTTACTACAAAGTAGTCGTGTGAGATCATTGCCATCGAGTAGGGTGAAAATAAATTGTGCATGTCATAACTGTATATTAAGTTTTACACATGAGATTACATGTGAGATCATTGCCATCGAGTAGGTGAAAATAAATTGTGCATGTCATAGCTGTAAGTGAAGTTTTACATATGAGATTACATGTGAGATCATTGTCATCGAATAGGTGAACATAAATAGTGCTCGTCATAACATCTGTAAGTGAAATTTTACATATGTTACGAAAGAAGCATTTTAGTACGAATTTATGGTACACACGAATTCAGGGTACAAACGAATGTACGGTACATACGAATGTAGGGTACATACGAATGTAGGGTACATAGGAATGTAGGGTAAACACGATTAATCTCGAAATAGTATCAGAGTGGAACGAGATCTCGACCAGTTTACAGATGGCGCTGCTTCGTATACTTCCCAGATAATCCACTAGGGTAATACACACGCAACTAATTGGCTTGACGCTGAGTGAGTTCGTGAAACTATTGCCTCGTTATTGACCAGAGATGCTATTGACCAATGTTATTATTGACCAATGTCGTTATTGACCAATGTCGTTATTATCAATGTCGCTATTGACCAATGTCGTTATTATCAATGTCGTTATTAACCAATGTCGTTATTAACAATGTCGTTATTGACCAGTGATGTTATTGACTAAACTCTTAAATGTCCCTTAACATTTCCCCCCCACTTTCTAAATACGTCCTGAAGTTCCGCGAGGGTTGAAACTGATATAAATTCGAAAGCATTTGTTAAGCGCTAACGAGCAGAAGTAGCACTTTCATTCGGCGTCGACAAGAAGAAGAAAAACTTCCGCTGCGCCATTCTTCACGGCCGCCCGTGATTGTTGTCTTCCTGCACAAAAACTCACTCACCGCAAAAACGCCCCATTCTTTTCTCTCCTCTTTGTGGACACAAAGGGATGAGGGAGTGAATAGTTGTCGATGACGGGTTTAATTGATCTGGCTGATTAAGTCCACTGACTAAATTAAACAAAACGTATTAAACAAATCGTATCAAACAAATGGTATTAAAAAATCGTATCAAACAAATGGCATTAAAAAAATTGTATCAAACAAATTGTATTAAACATTAAACGAATTGTATTAAACATTAAACGAATTGTACTAAACATTAAACAAATTAGGTACGTTAGATCCGATTAAAGTTATCCCATTGGACAATGAAAGTAATTCGAGCAGAGCTAGTTTATATGCAAATAAGACGCACGTGTATTCATCGGCAACAAAGAAATTCCGGTCACGTGTTTTCCGCCTTACTAAATACACACCTCGCAACTCTGTGTACACAAAGGGAAGTTTTCCTTGTTTTCCCCATTTTTGCTCCCCCAGTTGCGGTTTTCCGAGGCCTCGAGTCCCGACGCCTTCCCCATCCCGACTTCTACATCACATGCACCCCCCCAATGTTACACGGTTTTTCTAAAAACGTTTTCATGTCTTTGATAGTGGTGGAGTTTGTTGCCACAGAAAACTCACTTGAAATATATCGATGGGAGTAGGGGAATCTGTTTTGTCTGTACCTTACTACCTAATACCCGTTCAACTCGTTATTATTTTGCTCTTTTACAACTTTCACTAGCACCTACTGATTCACCTTGTTATTACACTACCCCACTACTACTTCACCTTCTACTACCTTACCCCCTACTACTTCACCTTCTACTACCTTACCCCCTACTACTTCACCCCCTACTACTTTACCCCTACTATTTTACCCCTACTACTTCCACCCCTCCCCCCACCTCTAACTTACAGAGAGGGAGTAAAGTCACGTCCTGGAATATTTTACGAAGTTCAAATAACTCGGGAAAGTTTCGCAATTTGGCCGGTCGGTTTTTGGTCCTTTTTCAAACAAAGGGAGAACTTTAATCGGAATATACAAACTACCGGCACGGCCGTCTGTGCGCCTTCAGCTGTTATTTTTACCCGCCAGGTTGCCTAACGAATTTATTGCGTTTTCTTTGTCTCGCCGAGAACGACCACCAATTAAAACCATTACGAATGAAGTGTTCAAATTAGGACTACAAAGAATTCCTATGACTACTACGTAAAATGAAAGATAAAAACGTGAGAGAAGAGTGGTGCTACGTCCCCAAATGCATTCAGAACGAACCACTGCAATATGCAATCGTTAGATTTACAAGACTTTCTGCAGACCG
This sequence comes from Quadriops clusia, assembly GCA_033557875.1. Classification (NCBI taxonomy): domain Eukaryota; kingdom Metazoa; phylum Arthropoda; class Insecta; order Coleoptera; family Hydrophilidae; genus Quadriops; species Quadriops clusia. The sequence continues at coordinate 2,907 of JAWQRP010004716.1, read as the reverse complement.
TTAAAAATTACAATTCCTCTTTTGTTCAGTGCACCAGGCATCTGCTAAGAACGTTCTCCTATTCCGAGATATTCCGCATTCAATCTGCGAGCCCTTCTAGTCCGGGACGAAATCCATTAAACGCTGGAAATAAAGCGGCGCATAAAAGATTTTTTCTTTTTATTGAAGATCGTTAGATTGGCCGGGGTCAATCTTTCATACAGATCTCTTTGTGCACGGGACTTTAAAATTCCTCCTTCCGGACGGAGCCGCTTTTTCTAGAATTTAAAATATAAGGGCAATCTCGCCCGGCTTATAATGGAATTTATCGCTTGTGGGCCCACGTCTGGATAATACTACTTCAGCATTTTTTTCTTTCCTGAAAAGGAAAAAAAAATGATAGAAACCGGATAATCTATAGCTGTACAAGTAAAACCGATACCAATATTGCTAGTAAAAAGTTAATAATAATAATAATAAAATATCCTCAGTAATATCAAGTCCTTACTCCTTTAATCGTTTAGTCATTTAGTCGTTTAGTCCTTTAATCGTTTAGTCTTTTAGTCGTTTAGTCCTTTAGTCGTTTAGTCCTTTAGTCGTTTAGTCTTTACTACGAACAAGCTTTTATTCGTCCCAATCCGATTTTATGTCGCTTTACTCCCGAAAATAACTATCATAATGGCATCAGTTCGTCGTAACACAAAATGTTCAAACCGTATCTACATCTCCCTACTCGAAAGAGTAAAACATACGTAAAGACGTTTAACTTTAAAAGCCGTTCGCTTATTCAGATGATCCGTATTTCCTCCATCTCGGAATGGGCCCCGATAAAATATGTTATTGATAGTGGGTAGTAAATTTTTACGGCAAACTTTACAATATCGTCGAATGAAGGACGCTTTAGATTCTATCATCTCAACTGTCCGTTTTCCCATTGCTAGTTTGCCGACCCTACAAGAAGAGAAGATATATCGACAATATATTGTAACAGGACCAAATTTGTATTAATTAAATACACTTATGGAACTAACTAGTCCTATAAATCAGGTAATATACAAGTCATGAGTTATGTACCTGCGCATGACCATCGGTCAGACATATGTACAGTGATACAATAAAGAACAGTTCAACTAACACATGCGTATGATTAACACCATCACAACAGATAACCTAAGAAATCTAAACTATTACGGCCGGCGCGGCGGAGAAACATAGGAAAGGTCGATAAATCGCACAACTTAATAAACCCCGCGGAACCCAGTGAGAGAGAAACGACCCCGACTCTTCGAACTCTTATATCAGCGTATTGTAGGAACCTGAGTAGACCTAATCAAGGCAATCAATGGACCCTCGCCCAGAAAGGACGCGGAACATGGCCACCTCGCAGAGTGGCAAGTACTTATCCAATTGAATTGGATCAGAATTAAGGGAAGAATAAATTCAGTTATGTTCGCACAAGGTACGAACAATATGAAAAACAGTCTAGACCTGTGAAAACACGCTGATACCAGACTGTATTTGTTCCAATTCCGTGTTACTCATCTAAATCCCGATGCCGTGACCCAATAAAGGGAAGTTACGGGTGTTCAGGTGCATCAAGTTGAACTTTATTCTCTCCCCCGTTCTTTATTGCCAATTCCATTTGTGAGACCGGGATGACTATACATACGCACATTTCCACGTGGGAAATCGCACAAACTCTCTCTTCTTTTTCCCAATGTTTAGCCCCATCTGACTAGAGCGAGACGGCCGCCGACCCTCTAGATTTATGGCGCTAAGGAAATAAATTCGTTAGTGTATAAAGGAGTGCTTCCGGGTGAAGAATGGGGGTTCTGGCGCAACCGTGACGTCAGCAACAGCGACGTCATACCTGAAGTGACTTATTTGATGTGACTTATTTGATGTGACTTATCTGATGTGACGTATGACATATGACGTATGTGATGTGACGTATCTCATATGACGTGCCAATTCTGGCTCTAATTTCATATCTGGGGACCTTAGTGTGGAACGCGCGAAATTCAAATCTGGGGACCCTAGTGTGGAACACGCGAAATTCATATCTGTTGACAGCGCCATCTGTTGACAAATCCGTTGAACCTAATTTCTGGAATTAGCTCGGCTCTCTCCAGTTAGACCACGGACATCTCATAGAGTACCTATACACTCTATGCATCGTATATTGTTATATGAACCGGGTTTGTTGTATAAACCTAGTTTGTTGTACAGGGCTATCTTCTGTGACATATGAGCTTTCGAGATTTAAACGGAACTAAGCATATTTTGCATTAAAGTAGGAAAGTCGTAGTTTTTATTCACCCTAACATGACAACACTGCAAACGTCTCACCTTTTTCCCTCAACCCTCCAAAACCGGAAGGCCCTGATTTATTTCCTCTCGCCTATAAATAGAGCATATAATAAGGACAAGAAACTCATATCGCTCCTTCCAATATGATCGCAAGAAACACGACAAGAAAATCTATAACGCCAATGATAGTGCACTTTTCGCGAGCCCGTATATATCCATTATTTCGCGAGAAACCGAGTTACGGGGCGAAAAACCCTCTCTTCCAAGGCGAAATTCCAATTTTTACTTAAGAGAGGGCTTTATGGGAATTGGATGTCATCTAGGGCGAGTTATTTTTACGCTGCTCCACTGACAAGGCTATTGGATCAACTTTCTAAGACGGCTCGATTTATTTTCCCCAGGGAAACTTATTAATGTGACGTTAAGTCGTAGGTGGCGGCGAACGGCAGGGAATCTCGTTTTGACAATCAAACCACCCGCTGCAATTGAACGCCGCTTTTTCAGTTAGTACTAACCTTGAAAAGAAAGCTGTTAAAATTTCATGATATTCTACTCATAAGTTTGTGAGTTATTGTGCTAACAGTGACACTACTTTTGTTATTTTCAAAACAATGGATC
>JAWQRP010004715.1:0-11525 GCA_033557875.1 Quadriops clusia | reverse complement strand
CTTGATAGAACAACTGGCAAAATGACGACAACTATGTTTGGAATTATGATAGAACGGATTTTACTTACTGCGCAGTCTCAGTTAGTTCCTAACTGATCCTGACACTATGATAAAACAAACCTTATATGTCCTCATTCGGTTTTATTTATTGTTTGTTGGAAACAAATAATATATATCGCACTTCTGATCCGACGGCAGAAACTATAAATTCGTTAACGCAATATAATAAGAAGGCGGTGGTAATGGCATTGTTAAGGGGAAGAGGTGAAAAGAAAGTTGACTAGTTACAAATGAAGACAACAGAGATATATTTTATTATTTATAATAATTCACAGTGTGTCGATTATTGTGTTCGCTATATTATATTAAGAGGTTATTATACTATGTGCAAATAGAGGTTGGATGTGAACGTGCGTTCTTGTGCAGTGTTGCATTGTAGATCTTGTCAGTGTACGATGCAACATTGCACAGTTGTACATAATGTTGAAGTCGCTACATATATATCACATGATAATATTGTAACTGTCAGGGGTGCGCGTGCGCAAATGTGCTTCTTGGCTGAGCTGATCGGCGCCCCCGCTTTACTGAGCTGGAGGGGAAATTACTATTCCTAGTGAAAACAAGTAGCCTTACTTATTATTTATCGCATACTATTCGTCTTCTATAATCTAGTTGAAGTGAGATGAAATTTATCATTAACTTATTACTATGACACAACACTAATAGTTAAAAAGTGAGCGATGTCTTAAAACATTATATTATTGATTTGGAAAAATGACGCTATGAAATGCACGGTGTAACAAAATAACGATATAGAAACATCACATTGCATGAAGTCCTTGGACTCACAAATGGTCTCTTGAGGAACGAGGAATGATTCGAATATATCTTAACTTAGCATGCACGGCGCGGCTGCGGTATGCGGTATCGCGGTTACCTCGGTGAATTGTCTATAGCATGATAGGCCGTAATTTTTTTTAGTTTAGTCTACACGCCGCTCCTGTTATTGTCAAGTCGCTGTGCCTTTTTGCCTTTGGATAACAATCGTGTGGATTTGTTTGTGCGTACGGATATTAAGTCCGCAAACGCGGAATCTTCTCGTGTCTCTTCGTTCTGAATCCGATTGCGTCGACCAGCTAACCATGAGACGCAGTCGTTTCCGACACCACACTCGGAACAGTCGTAACTCCCGTCCCGGCAGCCAAAGCCATTCCCGCCACCGCCGATTCTTCCGGTCCACCATCCGACCCTTCCATTTGTTTCGCTAGGTTCTTGTAAATCGCCGAATTCACAAACCGCGGGTAGCTGTCCCTGTGCATCAGAGTGTAAATCTGCAACTGAGCCTCGTCGAAGGTGTGAGGGGTCGGCTCTACCATATTGCGGTTCACTATTTCTCGAACTCGCGAATCTAAAGAGACCTGCAAAAAATTCAATCGTAGAAATAGCTCCCATTCGGATGCGTTAAACTCACTTCTTTGGGTGAAAGTATCGAGATGTAATCCTCGTAGATGATCCGGGCTTTTTCCTCCACCGTTTCTGGGCTGCTCTCACGCTTCAGATCCTCGCAGGCTAGCCAAAATAAAATATTTTCTTCTGAGTATTCGCATCTTAGAAAATCTCTGAACACTTTACGGCCAGCTGCAACAACAGAAAACGTTACCCTATAAAACCTACGAAACAATTAAATTCGGGTCAAAGGTAGAATATTATTCGATTTTAGGGTAACCGATTTTAGGGATACGTACCAGGACTCCGCATTAATCTGTCGAAAGATCTCCCCCAGCTTTTGATTTCTTCTAATGATGGTCTGCAGAAGAAAATGACAAAATAGTTTTACAAACGTTAATTTTTTATATTTGTAACTTACGGTGGTTCATCACAGCTGATCAAGTCTGAGTTATTCGAATTTTTTGTAGGCCCATTTTGGTCAGCTCCTTTTCCTGGGGTAACACTGTATAACAAACAAAAAACGTTTTTAACCACAAAAAGAACACTTCTTGATTTTGCGTTTAAATTTTACCATATTATGGATGCTATTCTGAAAGATATTACGTAGATATCCTTATTTGAAGGTTATTGTAAAAGTTACGTAATCGTGAATGGTCGGCAACTCTCGAGAGCTGACCCCAGTACTCTCCGAGCATCTGCGTCTGAAGTTAGCAACGATGTAAACTGTTAAAAATTATCATCGATATTTTCAGAATAGCACCATAAATTTGCTGTTGTCATTTGAGTTTATTCAATAGGGGCTTACCAAGAACAACTGCAACAACAACACCAACATAAACAACAAGGTTTGGGGCGCAACGAACCACCTGTCGTGGCGCCCCCTGCGTTTCCTTTAGAATTAGGTGGCGTTGCTAGGCTCTGACTGCTAGAGCCTCGTAAACGACATCCTCCTGCTCCAGATCTATTTTCTGGTACCCGTTCAGTCACGCTACAGGACATCTGAAAGTAGTTTATCATTATTTTATTTGAATTTAATAGTTAAAATCTATTTTGTTTTTTAAATTTTTTGTTTATGTGGTTTTTAGGTATCTTTATTTAAATCGTTTTAATTTGAATCGTTTTTATTTCAATTGTTTTTATTTCAATCATTCTTATTTCAATTGTTTTTATTTCAATCGTTTTTATTGCAATCGTTTTTATTTCATTCGTTTTTATTTCAATAGTTTTTATTGCAATCGTTTTTATTTCAATCGTTTTTATTTCAATCGTTTTATTTCAATCGTTTTTGTTTCAATCGTTTTTATTTCAATCGTTTTTATTTCAATCGTTTTTATTTCAATCATTTTTATTTCAATCATTTTTATTTCAATCATTTTTATTTCAATAATTTTTATTTCAATCGTTTTTATATCAATCCTTTTTATTTCAATCATTTTTATTTCAATCATTTTTATTTCAATCATTTTTAGTTCAATCATTTTTATTTCAATCCTTTTTATTTCAATCCTTTTTATTTCAATCATTTTTATTTCAATGATTATTAGTTCAATCATTTTTATTTCAATCATTTTTATTTCAATCATTTTAATTTCAATCATTCTAATTTCAATCCTTTTTATTTCAATCATTTTTATTTCAATCATTTTTATTTCAATCATTTTTATTTCAATCATTTTAATTTCAATCCTTTTTATTTCAATCATTTTTATTTCAATCATTTTTATTTCAATTTTTTTTATTTCAATCATTTTTATTTAAATCCTTTTTATTTCAATCATTTTTATTTCAATCCTTTTTATTTCAATCATTTTTATTTCAATCATTGTTATTTCAATCGTTTTTATTTCAATCGTTTTTATTTCAATCATTTTTATTTCAATCGTTTTTATTTCAAGAATTTTTATTTCAATCGTTTTTATTTCAGTTGTTTTTATTTTAATCGTTTTTGTTTCAATAGTTTTTATTTCAATCGTTTTTATTTCAATCATTTTTATTTCAATCATTTTAATTTCAATCGTTTTTGTTTCAATCCTGTTTATTTCAATCATTTCTATTTCAATCGTTTTTATTTCAATCCTTTTTATTTCAATCATTTTTATTTCAATCATTTTTATTTCAATCATTTTAATTTCAATCCTTTTTATTTCAATCATTTTTATTTAAATCATTTTTATTCCAATTTTTTTTATTTCAATCATTTTTATTTAAATCCTTTTTATTTCAATCATTTTTATTTCAATCCTTTTTATTTCAATCATTTTTATTTCAATCATTTTTATTTCAATCGTTTTTATTTCAATGGTTTTTATTTCAATCATTTTTATTTCAATCGTTTTTATTTCAGTTGTTTTTATTTTAATCGTTTTTGTTTCAATAGTTTTTATTTCAATCGTTTTTATTTCAATCATTTTTATTTCAATCGTTTTTGTTTCAATCCTTTTTATTTCAATCATTTTTATTTCAATCATTTTTATTTCAATCGTTTCTATTTCAATCCTTTTTATTTCAATCATTTTTATTTCAATCATTTTTAGTTCAATCATTTTTATTTCAATCATTTTTATTTCAATCATTTTAATTTCAATTATTTTTATTTCAATCTTTTTTATTTCAATCATTTTTATTTCAATCCTTTTTATTTCAATCGTTTTTATTTCAATCCTTTTTATTTCAATCATTTTTATTTCAATCATTTTTAGTTCAATCATTTTTATTTCAATCATTTTAATTTCAATCCTTTTTATTTCAATCATTTTTATTTCAATCATTTTAATTTCAATCCTTTTTATTTCAATCATTTTTATTTCAATCATTTTTATTTCAATCTTTTTTATTTCAATCATTTTTATTTCAATCCTTTTTATTTCAATCATTTTTATTTAAATAATTGTTATTTAAACAATTTTTAATGAAATCAAATTTGTTAAATTATTTTCATATACTGTTTTTTAAGTTACTTTCAGCTATTTTCTCATTTCAATTTTTGAATGAAGCAAATGTGCGTTTGGGCCAAATTGAGTCAACTACGAAATCAAAATTTTTGAAAAATTACAAGTAACATTCTGGAAGTATTTTGTCGTTTTCGCCAATTGTGTTAAGAAGGGGTACTCACAAATTAAGTTAATGAGATTTCGATTTCAAGTTTATCCGTGGATTTTTTGTGATTTTGATTGTGAATTTGTTGTGAATGTCTTGTCAACTTATTGTCAAGTTATTGCGAACTTATTGTCAAGTTATTGCGAACTTATTGTCAAGTTATTGCAAACTTATTGTCAAGTTATTGCAAACTTATTGTCGAGTTATTGTGAACTTATTGTCAAGTATTGTGATCTTATTGTCAAGTTATTGTTAACTTATTATCAAGTTGTTGTGAACGTATTGTCAAGTTATTGTGAACTTATTGTCAAGTTATGGCGAACTTATTATCAAGTTATGGCGAACTTATTGTCAAGTTATGGCGAACTTATTATCAAGTTATGGCGAACTTATTGTCAAGTTATTGTGAACTTATCGTCGAGTTACTGTGAACTTATTCTCAAGTTATTGTGAACTTATTGTCAAGTTATTGTGAACTTATCGTGCACTTACTGTCAAGTTATTGTGAACTTATTGACAAGTTATTGTGAACTTATTGTCAAGTTGTTGTGAACTTATTGTCAAGTTACTGTGAACTTATAGTCAAGTTATTGTGAACTTATTATCAAGTAATTGTCAACTTATTGTCGAGTTATTGTGAACTTATTGTCGAGTTATTGTGAACTTATTGTCGAGTTATTGTGAACTTATTGTCAAGTTATTGTATACTTATCGTCAAGTAATTGTGAACTTATTCTCAAGTTATTGTGAACTTATTGTCAAGTTATTGTGAACTTATTGTGCACTTACTGTCAAGTTATTGTGAACTCATTGTCAAGTTATTGTGAACTTATTGTGCACTTACTGTCAAGTTATTGTGAACTTATTGTCAAGTTATTGTGAACTTATTGCCAAGTTATTGTGAACTTATTGTGAATTTTGTCTAGCTGACTTGCTAATTGACTTGTGATAGTACTTCTAGCAAAGTGCATGCTTTGAGAGGGCTAGGATTTGGTGCTTGGCGAAGCGGGCAACTTAAAAAAATTGTCTCTCGAATCGAGTTCTCGCATGCCATATGATCACATCTCATGGAAGACTCACACAGGACTTACTTGATCTAACGTCAAATTTGCTGTAGTTGGTCTTGCTTACTTTCAGTGCCATTTTAACAACGGAAACCGACAGTTTTGCGACTCTGACATCCTGCTGCACGAAGGTAAACCTATCTTCCAGAGTGTCACTTGTGTGAAAGATCGTACCATCAGCTGCAAAGGCAGAAATTTTGCTTTCATTTCAGTTGGACACAACAGTACACAGCAATATCTTGGGGCTCTTTTTAATTACATCATCTCACTAAGTACCTTCTATACAACGTATTTAAGAGTAATGCTAAAATAATATTTTGCGACGAATTTGTGCTGAAACTATGTAGTTGGCATTTCCAACTTCGTTATTCAGGTTCGAGCGAATTTAAAAGTGTCAAACTCGATTAGTGGTGCTTCGAAATTAATTGTTTTCTAAGTATTTAACCCTTTGGAGACATTGTTCGTGATGAGGTTTGTCTATGAAGGGTACTTTTTGTAGTTGTATGTACTTCGTAATACGTTTATTGTTTTCAGCGAATATATTTTAGTTAAAATAATAAAAATAATAATAATAATAATAATAATAATAATAATAATAATAATAATAATAATAATAATAATAATAATAATATTAATAGTAATGATTATTCTAGCAATAATTATAATAATAATAAAATAAAAATAAATGAATAAAATCGATTATTTAGTAGATTATAAGGAGGCATTGTTCTTAAATGTCCGTGACCCCAAAACGTCGATTTCATAATTTCCCCTAATACTTCTTATTTCAGAAGTGCTTACAAACAACCTTTGTTGTTTCGTTGGCTAAACGTCGATTAAACACATCGAGCTTTTAGTACCATATGAAAATAAATAAATAATTCAGGGTGAATTCTGATGTAAGGGTCATATTAGAGGCCACGGAAATGGATTTTCTGGAATCCAAAATATCGAATTTTCCATTAAGTTTCAAATTTTTTCGTTTCGAAAATTTAGTATTTCGTCGTGTCTAAAGTTTAGTATTTCGTCGTCTCTAAAATTTAGTATTCTGTCATCTATAAAACTGACTATTCCCTAATTTCTTATACTTAGATTTGTAAGAAGTATATAAACTTCTTAATAAGGATGAGAATGAGAAGTAGGTAATGTGAGTGGGAGAGAAATGGAAATATAGTTAGAAGGAACAAAACTAGATGTACCCGTTCTTTGAACGGGTCATAACGCAGATCTAGTCTAAAAACTAGATGTACCCGTTCTTTGAACGGGTTATAACGCATATATAGTCCAAAAAACTAGTTGTACCCGTTCTTGGAACCGGTTATAACAGATATCTAGTCTAAAATTTGAATTTTCGAGATGAGGAAATCTAAATTTTCGAGATGAGGAAATCTAAATTTTCGGGATGAGGAAATCTAAATTTTCGGGATGAGGAAATCTAAATTTTCGAGATGAGGAAATCTAAATTTTATACATGAGAAAATCTAAATTTTAGAGGGGGAAATCTAGATTTCAGAGACGAGGAAATCTAAATTTAGAGATGAGGAAATCTAAATTTCCTCGCCCCTACAATTTGCATTTCCCCATCTCTAAATTTGGATTTTTCCCGAGATATTAGACTGTACTTCTGAAAACAATTATTAGGAAGCTCCAATCACCCACAAGCCGTTTGTGAGGGTGACGTCGATCAATAAACGAGGAAACTACCTTGTGTTTTCCTTCTTTTAGCTTCAGGCCTTGCATATCGGATTCATTCGGTTTGATTATTTTGCTTAAATGTCGTGAATATTTAAACAGCTCTCGGATGGGCTGAAATAGCGTAACAACCTTCTAATGAGGTGCGGATCTTCTAGATCCGAAAATAATTTCGGCGAGATTAAGAGGCGGCTTCCTATTTATTTCGCGAAGCAAGGAAAACACGGGCGACCCCTTAAATCCGGCGGTGACGAGCGAGGTGCAAAAAATCGGGCATTTTTTACATTCTTAAAATTAATATTTCGCGGAAACCCGCAAAATCCACGGTCTCAAGCTCAAACACCGTTAAATCTAGGGCTTAGCGTTGTTTGATTTCGTTAAATGCCTTATTCGCGATTTTTTTTTGTTTCGCATGTAAGAAACAATTTGGGTTTATTTCGGGTTGTTCTGTAAGTAGGTGGGATGTTTGTAACGAGTTTAGGCTGGATAACTTCCGGTTTTGTTAGATTCGAGCTGTTTTGAATAGTTATGGTGTGTTATAATCTGGTATGTTATAATCAGGTGTGTTATAATCAGGTATGTTATAATCAGGTATGTTATAATCGAGTATGTTATAATCAGCCGCATATCTATTTTTGTATTTTTGAATTTTGGGTATTTTTCGCAACTTCTGTAGAATATTTCATTCTGTAAGGTCGTCTGTACTTTCGGTATCAACTGTTGTATCGTTTGTATTTTCGGTATAAACTGTAGAGTGGTCTGTATTTTCGGTTTTCGATATTTTCGGTTTTCAATATTTTTGGTTTTTGATATTTTCGGTTTTCAATATTTTCGGTTTTCGATATTTTCGGTTTTCAATATTTTCGGTTTTCGATATTTTCAGTTTTCGATATAAACTGTCGGGTCATCTGAATTTTCAATATCAACTGGAGGTCGTTTAAATTTTAGGTATAATTCGTTTGTCGTTCAGGTACCGACTGAAATTTGTCGGTACTTTGCAAAGTTGATGAGTTGCTCAAGAGTTGTATAAGAGCATGTGTGTTAGTTCTAAATTTACTCGGTTTCTTGTTAATGCACTTAGTTATTCTGGTGTTGATGCTTGCGCGAGGCGCTGAGGAATAATGTTAGTGATCTCCGCGTGCAGATATGTCATACTCATTCATAATTTTGGGAAGTGAGAGAGCATCTCAGGGCAGCAAGGCCCGGAAAGGGGAAGTTTCAAGGCTGCGGTTGTATTAAGGTGTTGAATTACAACCTATAGGTTGTAAGGCTTATAAGCAAACGGGATGGAGAGCGAAACCGTTAAAAGTAATTTTCGTGGAGACGGGAGTTAAAAGTAATGTCGTGGTGCTTGCGAAAATCTTAGGTTTTCCTTCCTGTTTGTAAGTACGGCCAAGTCAGGAATTGGTCGGGATGTGGTTTGTTTGATATGAAACTTGTTTATGCGTGGATTGGACGCGTTTATTCGTTCGAATGTATGTAGTTTTGGACGGTGAGGTTTCGTTATCGTCTTGGTGCGAGGTTGTTTGTCAGAATTAAGCTTGGTCAGAATCAAGTTTGATCAGAATTAAGCTTGGTCAGAATCAAGCTTGATCAGAATTAAGCTTGGTCAGAATCAAGCTTGATCTGAATCAAGCTTGATCTGAATCAAGTTTGGTCAGAGTTAAGCTTCGTCAGAATTAAGGTTTGTCATAATTAAGCTTTGTCAGAATCAAGCTTGATCAGAATCAAGCTAGGCCAGAATTAAGCTTGGTCAGAATCAAGCTAGGTCAAAATTACTTTGGTCAGAATTAAGCTTGGTCAGAATTACTTTGGTCAGAATTAAGCTTGGTCAAAAATACTTTGGTAAGAATTAAGCTTGGTCAGAATGCACCTTCGGAAAGGAACGCATGCAGCAGGCCTGTTGGAATGTTTACATCGGAGGCACAGAACTATTAATAAATGATGTATATATGTATTTACACAACATGCAGTGCACTGGACAGAGTATCAACATACAGAATACAACATTCGTAACTTGTTGCTCTAGTTTTGTTTAAAGGGAGGGTAACGAGGGCCTCGGGTTGAGGGCGAGACGTGCGGCGGGATTCGGGACGGGCCCTAGTTTTTGCGTGGGATTTTTGATTTGAGTTCTGGTTTGGTTTGATTAGAAGTGGTCCTCGGTTGTTTAACGCATGGTATTGATCTAAGTGTGTAAGTAGAGATAGGTTTGACGTCAGAGCTTACCTTTATCAATGGCCATGTATATAGCGTATGGCACACGTGCCCGGTGCACCTGAGGGGCAACCCATTTCCAGGCGAACGTTATATCAGACTTTGGGCATAGATGGGGCACTCAGGGGCGAGCCGGAGTTACCATGGTGGTGAGAGTCGGGGGGAGGGAGATGGGGTTAGAGGTTGGGGTTTCGGGTCTGGTGTTTGGGGTTTGGAGTTTGGGGTTTGGGGTTCGGGGGCCGGGGTTCGGGGGTTTGGGGTCGAGGGTTGGGGGTCGGTCCGCTGGTTTAGCTCCGCTCCGGGACGTCGTCTCGTCTCGCCTCGTCTGGAATCCTCCGCCACCGCCACCGACACCGACTCAGCTGAGATGAGTCCAAACTTCACTCGGCAGCACCAGGACCACCAGGACCACCAGCAGCACCACGGCACTAGCTCGCACAGCACCAGAAGCGATTTCCACAACGCACCCTGCCTTTGCCATTCATTTTTCTCGCCCAAAGCCCATTTCCAGGAGAACTGCGTGGTGTCCGCGGAATGTGTGAACGCGAGAGGACGCGTAGCCGTCCGACTGCCAAAATATGATTATGCGTCTTGAGCACGCGTCGAGCGCTTACTTTTAATATGGCGTCTCTGGATGTGACGCTGGACGTCGCCGTCGTTGCGCGGCGCGGCGCCTGCTATTTCGCGTCCGAAACTCCGCCGCCGCCCGCCGTCCCGATGCCGACGCCGATGCCGATGCCGACGCCGATGCCAATGCCGATGCCAATGCCGATGCCGCTCGCCGTCCACTGGCGTTGGCTCTGCTTGCAGCTGGATGCCGACGCCGATGCCGTGTGCTCGCTCTTCGCTCTTCGCTCTTCGCCTGCATTCGCCCGTTCAGTTGCTAGTGAATGGGAGCTATCGTAGTCGTTTTGACAACGGGGATAGTATATGATGTTACTGTTCCGCAGATCGATTGGAAAATATCTGTACTTGCGCCGTCAGTTTTCCTGCAACGGTGTGGTGTGAACGGCAGTTTGCCTTACAATTGGGTACGCTGCCGCCGACGCCGACGCCGACGCCGACGCCGCCGCCGCTGACGCCGTTGCCGTCGCCGCTGCCACCGCCACAACCGCTCTGGTCTTACCCCTCCGCCCGACCCCGACTCCGAGCAGAATACGAGCCCGAGCCTGAAACCGAACATGAACCCCAACCCGAACTTCTACTTCTATCTCAACTACTGTGATAACTAATATCTCAACTTATATCCCAACTTGTATTCCAACTGGTATCCGAACTTGTATCCCACTTTGTATCCCAACTTGTATCCCAACTTGTATCCCAACTTGTAACCCAACTTGTATCCCAACTTGTATACCAACTTGCATCCCAACTTGCATCCCAACTTGTATCCCAACTTGTAGTTCAACTTGTAGTTCAACTGGTATCCCAACTTCTATTACAAGTTGTATCCCAACACCCATTACAACTTCTAAGCTTACGAGCATCCCAACTCGTATTACAACTGGTACCCTTCCTCTAACTACCATCTCAATTATAACTACAATCTCCATTCTAACTACAATCTCCATTCTAACTACAATCTTAATGTCAATACCAATCTGAATCCCAGAAAACCATATCATCCATTCCATTCCCAACGATTTCATTTTATCTTCGTTTGAAAATCATGTTGTGTACCATCACGTTTCTTTGGGTACAGGGTGTCCAACTATCTTCGCCTCAGAGGGGGAGGCTCTTAAGGTTGAAATTCGCTCACTCGAGCCAATCCAACGGCTGCCGAACCGGGACCGGCCGGGTACCTGCCTGTGTGTGTGTGAATAGAAAAGCTGTTAAATATTTTTCTATTGGACGTCGAAGGAGCTGTGCTGTGGACCACATGTCTAATTTTAAGCAACATAGACCAATACTCAAGTAACACACAACGTACTACGTATATACGGAGAAGCTCCGTTTTTAATCTACAACACATCCGCCGGACATACTGCGTATATGCCACGAGGGATCCGT
>JAWQRP010004714.1:0-11528 GCA_033557875.1 Quadriops clusia | reverse complement strand
GCCAAGGCTCGGTTAGCCGAGACTGCACCAGGCTTGGCCCAATATTGAACAGCCAGGGTTAGCCAAGGCTCGGTTGACTGAGACTGAACCAGGCTTGGCCCAATATTGAACAGCCAGAGTTAGCCAAGGCTCGGTTAGCCAAGACTCAACCAGCCTTGGCGCAATATTGGACAGCCAAGGCTCAGTTAGCCGAGACTGAACCAGGCTTGGCCCAATATTGGGCGGGCAGAGTTAGCCCAAGGCTCGATACCCCAAGACTAAACCAGGCTTGGCCCAATATTGGGCTACCAAGGCCTGGTCAAGCAGGGTTGGGCCAAGATTGACCCCGTTGTCAAGCCTGGCAATATCCTACATGGGTTTACCAATATCTAAATAATTTGTGCATATGCCTCATTTTTTTTCTTAATGTAATGTACATCCACAAATGAATCGTACAATCTTAAATTTATTTAATTTCACTTGCTACGTCATCTCACAAGAATAATCTTCAAGGATCAATTAATTTACAACTGAATCAGCGAACAGCGTATTCTTGGTTGCCTACGTTTACTGTTTAGGAAATCAATGCTTATTATTGATAAAACACGTTTTTTTTTAAATATCTAGTTAAATAGTAGTGGAAGTAAATAACCAACATATGTGAACGAAGGTATGCCAAGAATTCCTAAATTAACGTCATTTTTCACATTTGTTTCAATTTTAATTCATTTATTCGTAATTATAAAGGTTATGTTTATAAAACAACAATTGAAATTTTTATTCAATTTAATTTGGCATCAGTTTATAACAAATAATTTTCTACGTAGACACACATAAATAACAATAACACGTTAACATACACTGACAAGGTTTCAAATGCAACAACCTTTCTAATTTCTTCATTCACAACTTTACTTCATTTAAATACTCCTTGTAAAATCTTTATCTCTGCCTCATTCTGAACTGCTATAAAGTGCTCTCCCTTCATTGTAAATGGTAGTACACCAGAAGCTTTTCCAAATATTGAAATACTTTTCTTTGTGAAGCCTGTGAGCTCATCGTAGAGGTACGTTACTAATGCTTCCGATGGATTATTTGTTAAAACATGCAGTGCTAGTTCATTTGAGGGGAGAAGAGAAAATTTAACTTGCAAAGGTGTATCTATTTTTATATGTTGGTAATCCAGAAATGTACCACTTCCTTGAATATTCCTAAATGCGAAAAGAATGAACATAACAATAATTTGTGTCAAATTTCCAAACATCAGGATTATATAGATAATTTAATTGCAATTAATTGGTAAATCTTTTAGTTAGCAAGCTATCGCTTTCACCAATTTATCCTCAGACCTATATTGTCACAAAAATTTGGCTAGTTTCAAAATTAAAATATTTTTAAATTAACGCATTTTTCTGAAAATGTAAGCCTAAGTATGTCGAAACTTTATCGCTGAAACCGGGCACTTGTTAATCAAAGTATGAGAAATTGTTAATGTGCACCGATTCTAATTTAATTTTAATAATAATTTAATTAGCTTATATCATACCTTTTGATTTCAATGAATCCTACTCGATTGTTTTGGTATCCAGAAGATACAACCATATAATAAATATCTTTATATAAAACCACCGAAATATCATTGGGGTTTGTAATAAACAAACGTTGGGTAACTTGAAATTTACTTGTAAGATAATCAAACTTCCATATTGCAACATGTGGACTGGATTTAGGGTCAAAATTTGTAACAAAAAGGTATAGGACGCCTTCCATTATTGTGGCAATTCCCTAAAAACAAAATTAAAAGCATACAGATCTAATCGTCAATTATTTGAACGATGAGACTGCGTGCCATAATTTTTTAATGTTTATTTAGATTTTCCGTGAAACATTATGAACAAAAACATGAGTTATTTGCGTGTTATATGTGCCATTTAATTAAATGTTTATGAAATATAAATATTTTCTAGGATGACACACAGATTCAGCAATAAATAACATTCGATAAACACAACACGATCAATGACGCAATCCTAAATTTTAAATAAATAATATCGTGTATGCGATAACTTTAACAAAGAATATTTACACCATTTTAACATTGATCTACATGTCTGCATAAAGTTACACCATGTCAATATGCAATCTAATTCTATAAAATTACTCACCCGATTTGTTATTGTACTATTCAATTGCTGCAAATATCCAAAATGGTTTACATTTTCTTCCAGCTGACAATAAATATAAGCACAGTTGTCTTGAATAAATAAGTAACACTTTCGGTTATTTTGTAAGATGAAACCATGAGCATCGACAGTTCCCCTTGTTTCAATATTTTGAGTATCTCGATAACTATTATTAAAACGTTCGTGAATTTCTAATAAACTGCTTATAAAACTTGCTGCAATAACAGAAAACTGTTATATCCATAAATTAAAAATTTACAACGGATACTTACACCCTGTATTGTAATTATAAGTTTCTACAAGCAACAATGCATCAGAGTCGAAGTTTAAGGTATTAACATAGGACACACTACCATCATAAGTAATTCCATTGATTCCTAAAACAAAACCTGTTAGTACTGCTGTCACCTCTAATTTGAAACAAACCTGAATCCAATAAAAATTCTTGGTGAACCAAATCCCATTCATAAAATTTTATATGAAGCTGTCTTTCTTCTATAAATATTGCCAATAACCTTTCTTTATAATTAACAGTCATTTGAAGTACTTTGTAGCAATGGGTAAACATTTCAACTTCCTTATAGTAGTGGAAATAATAAGCTTGAGCTACGATTTAAATAAAATAAAATTATGCCTACATCAAATTGCTTAAAATCGAACAGAAATAATATTTTACTTACAATTGATGGAATTTGTTACTTTCATCACATTCTTATTTAATTCTACAATAATATCAGTGAACCTCTCGATATCTTCATGATTCATTAAATTTTCCAATAGAAGAGAAATATTAACATTGTTATATAGCTTATTTATGTTAACATTTCCTGCAAGTAAAGTATTTTGAAAATTCAATGGGCTCCAATATGTAGTATTTTGATTTCTAAATGCCTAAAAATAATATTAATTAGCTAATATGTACTACATATAAATATCATAAACTCAGACGTCAACACTTACTTGAAATTGAACAAAATCAATAAAAGAAATGCCATTTATAAAATTTTTCAAGTTTATATTACCGAATTGCAAGCCCATAACTTGTGAATTAAAAACTTTTAAACCAGTAATACTTTGTACACCAGACTTTAACAAAATATTGCCTTCATTAATAGTCATGCCATTTATAGTTCCAGGAGACCTAAACATTAAATTTCACATTAAAAAATTGCAATTAATACAAATGTGTAACCAATACCCTAATCCACTAGGGAACATTGCATTAGATTTGAAAATAGTGTTTCCTTTAATTGAATGTACTCCTGCATTTAATACTGCATTCTCAAGCCAGTCTCGAATATTTACGTTTTGAACTTTAATCTCTCTATCCTGGTTGAGATGGTTAACTCTTAAATTTGACACGTTAACTTCACCTAAGATAATATTTTTAGTATCGTACCGCATCATATCACTTTCAACACGATTCCCATTAACGAGATAATTTCCTCTAATATCTACAATAAGTTTTATTTAATTCTGACATCTAATACTTTGAAAAAAAAAAATAATAAGCACATTACCTTTTATGTCGCAACTCTCAGTATATAAAATACTTTCAAATGTTTGGTCAAAGTTATCTAGCAAAGCAAATGCTACAAACTTTTCTAATGCTACGTTGTTAATTTTTCCATCAGTCTGCATCTCATTAGCTTTCACTCCATTCATAAAGTTTATATGATTTCTAAAATGCAATGATGCTGCCACAGATTGGACAGAGTTTAGGGTAAATACGTTTTGCTCTAGCCATTTTAATTGTACTTCATCAACAGATCCCTGAAGCAATAATTTGAAGAAGTAATTAGCACACTTTTCAGTGTTGAAGAAATCTTGTTAGACTGAAAGTGAAATGAAAACTCACTTGTACATTTACATCGTCTTCAAAGTGCATTTCATCAAAATGTATGAAGCTTTGGAGGTCAGCTCCTATTTTCCCAAACCAT
Source organism: Quadriops clusia (assembly GCA_033557875.1). NCBI lineage: Eukaryota > Metazoa > Arthropoda > Insecta > Coleoptera > Hydrophilidae > Quadriops > Quadriops clusia. The sequence goes on along the minus strand of JAWQRP010004714.1, from coordinate 7,426 downwards.
GCATTTTGCAAAAGATGTTTTACATTATAACTATTTACACTGCCTGCAGTTGGACCCTTTAGGAAATTCGCATTTCCTTATAGTAGAAACAAAACAATTTAATTTATTTGTATGTGTGCATACTTTAATAGAAAAGTCTTACCTTCTACAATTATACTTTTAAAGCGTTCTTGAACAGGGTTAATATAATTACATAATGCTGTCATATTTATCCCGTTCACTAACTTAGCAAACTTTAAATTGCCTTTAACTGTGAAATTTTCTTTAAAAATTATTTCGTCGTATAGTATTTGCTCTTTTTCCTGACAAGATATTATATTGTTTAAGTCAATATTTTCTACATGACCATCTAATGTAATATTTTTCGGCGATATTACTTCGGTTTCTAAAATTACGAAATCATAGATCATGTAAAATAATAAAATCATATTCAAATTTTAATTATTACCAAATATAGCAGTATGAAATTTGTGTGGTTCATTTAACTTAACAGAATTTTCATAAAAATCCTGTAAATGAACGTCATTCAAGAAATTAGATTTTATAGTTGTGTATCCATAAACCGTTATCTTGTTAAATGAAAGATCTTCAGGCATATCACCTCTGCTTCTAGCTATTTTTAGTCCGTTGTTATCAGAATTTATATTATTTAAAGTTCCGCTATAGGTAATATTTTCTATAAGTACATCGCTGGAAATCTGTATATTTTTACCAATATTAAGTACAGAACTCATTTCTTGAAATTGTGCAGGTAGCTCTTCAAAATCTACGTATGCTTCAGTTTCTAAATTATTTACGTATAATATCTTGTACATGTCATCATTAACCATTCTTTCATCTATGGAAAACACAGAATTTTTAAGTATGTTCGTAATATCCATACCATTAACATTTCCCTCAATTATCAAGTTATTTGCACTTAATTTTTTTACACTAACATCATCCTTAAAAATACTCGTGCCCTTCAAAGTTTGATCTCCAGTAATAAATAACAGATCATTCCATGAATGCTGACCAATTTTAATACTTTTTGGCTTAATTAAACTAAAGATAAATTATAAATTTTAATCAAAATTCAAAAATTGTGTAAATGCTGTATTACCCATGTTTCAGTTTAACATTTTGAAAGGTAAGTTTTCCTGATATTATTTGATCATCTTTTAATTTTAATACGTTTGCCTCAAGATCAAATAGATCTATACCATTTATTTTTTTAATAGTCGTACTCCCAGTAACTTGAATATCATTCAGAAACTTTTTGATACCAGTTATGTTGCTGGTGTTCATATTTCCCTCATGCAACCAAGAACGAGAATCTAATTCATTAACAGTATCAACTGTTAATTCTTTGACCTATAAAAGTTGTAAATTTAAGTTAGAAAAAAAATGTTTACACTTTAGAATTTAATTCACACTTACATTTAATTGTTGGCTGAAATTTAAATGAATGGGAACTTCTGTGTCAGTAAGCTTTACCCCAAGATTTTGAATTTTCTTAAAAGAATGTGAGCTATCCGTTGATTTAATGTTATTTACACTAATTAATTTTTCTATGCTAATATTTCCAAGAATTTTGTAACTACCTCTCAATTCTAATTCATTATCAATTATAGCAACAGGGTTTCTTTCATCCAATTCATTGTTTACTATTTTACCTCGTAAACTAAATCGATTTGCCAATTCAACTCTGTCGAATCTTTTCCTACCAGTTATAAATTGTACATCGGTCACGTTCTTCCTTAAAACATCTAATTCCCCCCTTGTTACCATAATATTATTCAACATGTTAGTTACAGTTAAGTTATGTATATTTAAAGTATTTGTAAAATTAACAGGTTGGTCTATCTTATAGGCACCTTCATCAATTGTAATTAAATTTTGCGGCACTTTCTTCCCTGACATATCACTTTCTACAACTATATTTGCTACATGCAATTTATCAAATTTATACATAGAGATAATTGGTTCATTGTCTTGTATTTTTAACGCGTTCATAAATAAATATTTCAAATCGATGTCATTTAAGTTTCCCTCTATAACAATATTCTCCAGAAACAAATTTGTAAAGTTCATTTTTGTTTTCTCGGCAATGAAATCAGTAGATTCTAATGATAACTTGTTGAGTAATCTAGCAGTCATCTTATTACTGTTAACTTTAGAGGCATTCAATAAATTATTAAACAGTTGATTTCCAACAGTGAGTAAAATTGTGTTCGAATCTAAAATTTTGCTATTTAGTTTGCCATCTACTTTTAAACTACTGTTAAAAGTAGCCTTTCCTTTAATAATAATATTTGGCAATAAATCTGTTTCACTATTTTTAAAAATAATATCTTGAACTTTATGTCTATTTACTATTTTTGGTGTAAAGCTATTTAGAATAGTGATATTATTTGCAAATATTTCTTCAAACACACCAGCCTCCTCTAAATGGACTACTTGTTCTAAAATTTCTGAGACATCTTCATTGTTTATGGTTGATGCAACCAAATTATGAATCACATTCTTATTATTAGTAAAATGTACTTCACTGGCATGTATAATATCTAGATCAATATTACCCAAATCTTGAAAATAATTACCGATATTACTCTGAACTGTCTCTACTTCAATTAAAAGTGTTTTCATTATTTTTTCTAGTTCAGTAAGTTGACTCAATAACTGTTTAGTTGTACTAAAATTTGGCACTTGTTTCTAAAAAAGATCCAGGATGCATTAATAAACATTACGTGGAAATTAAGATTTTGAACTTACAAAACTAGAGCGAAGGGACACTGCCTGTGGCTTACTTTTTCCTTCATTCTCTAAAAATAGAAATTGGATGTCTAATTTTTTATTATGTGAATCCAGATGTTCTTGTCTTTCCTCTACTGCATTTTTACACCAAGTATACATTTCATTGTACTGTTTCTGCATAGGATTTTCAAATGTAAAACTTGGTCGAAACATATTAATCATTGTTCCATTATCATTTTCATTTGCAATTACTACAATCATTAATTATATGTATTTAGATCCAAGTCTAGAACCTGTAACGTTAAAATTACTTATTGTAGGTTTTCCATGAAAATTGTAAAAATTCATGGATAATATTCCTTTGTTGAGTACAACTTCAAAAATATGATTTGGAGATTCGATAAATTTCCATCCATTGTATTGAAAAGCTTTAAATCCATAATATTTAGATGCGACAAGAAATACAAATTCACCGTTTGGGCCCTTAAACAAATTATAAAACATGTATTTTTATAATATGTGCTAAAAACCTTACCATTATTGGTAAAAATTCGGTTGCTCCTATTGTTTTCAAGCTTTGAAATGGCAGAAAATATCCATTTACAAATTTATATACTATAGATTCTGTTTTAAATTTAGAAAGTTCATCCGATTCTAAAAAAATGTTTTTATATAAGCCATTACTTGTAATACCTACAGATATCTACCTGAACTAAAGAAATTAGCAAACGCCAAGAAATGTTCCTTTCTGTATCCTTCCTTGAAACAGAAATGTTTAACATCTGTTGCACCTGAAGTTAGCAACTTTTGATGTAACTCATATTCACCAGAATGAAAGTTATATTTAAATATATTGGAGTAAATTTCATTTTCATCTTCATTATTTTGAAAATTTGCAACTGCTAAGTAGTGGTTTTCGTGAATAGTAAAATGAGAAAGCCTTCTTGCACCATTAGTCTTTATATTACATTGAATATCAAAATAACCATTCTGCCATTTATAAATAGGACTCTCGACTTCGAAATTTGCTTCCAATTGTTCCATATGTTTCTCTTCTGCTATCGCCAAATAAATTTCTTTATTTATTTCCCTATAATGTAATTACTTATGAGGTTTGCAACATCATCTGTATAATATAATTGCCATACCAAAAAATTGCATCTCTAGCAAATTTTGATTTAAGAGTTTGAATTAAAATAATATCTTCATTCGATGAAAACTGCAATATCTTCATTCTACTTTCCACAGTATTCTGTGCTTCGTTATATTCAGCAACAACAATAAATGTAAATGTATACATTGAATATGTCGCTATTTTAATTCCATTGTTTATTAAAATTTGTTGTACTTTACCAAAGTTACCCTCCTAGAATTGTAACTATAAATAATCACATTTATTTAAAAAAATATCGTAAATTGCCTACAGTGAATCTATATATTGATAGCACATTATTTTCATTATCCTCTTCAATAACTGCAGCGTACCATTGTAAAATGTTATTGTACAATTGTTTGAATAGTACGATTTCTTTTGGGAAGTATACTCCAATCGATTTGTAGGGTGTAAAGCCATTGAAAATTGGTATAACTAAAATAATCATTTTTTTTTTGTTGATTAGAGTTTTGTTTATTATTGGGTTTCAAGGTTTAATAAAGGGATGCTTTATAATTATTTTTTTATTTATTTTTTTTCTTGTTGACGTTTCGATTTTATTTTTGTGAGCTTATGGACGCTTTAAAAATTATAACAAATTAAACAAAACAAGACTTTTTAAAGTTCTTGTTTCTCATTTTATCTTAATACGTATTAAGATAAAATGAGAAAAGTGAATTTTAAAAAGTGTTGTGTTGTTTAATTTGTTATAATTTTAAAAGCGTCCAGAAGAAGCTAACAAAAATAGGAGCGAAACGTCGACAAGAAAAAGAAAAAATAAAAACATGAAACAATGATTATAAAGCATCCTTTTATTATACCTTGTAACCCATTAACAAACAAATCTTTAATCAACAAAAAATAACAAAAAAGTCATTACAATTATATAAACAAAATAAAATAATCATATTTGTCTTAGTTTAGTTACTTATATAAATAATCTTATTATAAATTAAACACTTGAATATATATTTTTATTTACTCGGCTATGTTTTGTACCGTCAACGGTCTCATCAGGCCTAATCGTTCAGGTTATTTATCAAATTTAAAATGAATGTCTGAATGAATAAGACTCCCAAATGAACGAATACAAATTAACAACTTTTTTAAGCAACACATTAAAATTAATTTTTTTATTTTATAAATATTTCTTTTTACAGAAACCATGGATGAGGATAACACAATTTTAAACGAAGAGATTTTGAAGCAAAATTTAGAGTGTCAACTCTCAGAATTGGAAATGTTACAGTCGATGTTTAACAATCCCGGTGAAATTAAGATTGAAGATAAAAACTCTCTCAATGAAATGAAAGATTTTGTATGTAATCGATCATTAGAACTACCATCATATCTAGACCTAACTATTAATTTAGTAATAGATAACCGTAAATTTGAATTATGTGTAAATCTATCCCATGAATATCCAGAAATAGAACCAGATTTATTTGTAAGAAATGACAAATTAAACAGGACTCAACATACTAAAATAAATAAGGATATAACTGATTATGTATCGAATATATTAAGAGGTGAACCTTGCATTTATTCAGCCATAATGTGGCTCCAAGAAAATGCAGAAAAATACATATACCAAGAAGAAAGTGTGCAAAAAGTTGAAAAGTCGGACGATTGTGAATTAGTAAGATTATGGATCTACTCGCACCACATATACAGTAAAACCAAACGGAAAGAAATACTAAATTTAGCACATACTTTGAAAATCAGTGGATTTTGCATGCCTGGCAAACCAGGTATAATATGTGTAGAAGGACCTGCAAATGATTGTAACGAATGGTGGCAAAGCATTAAGGCCATGAATTGGAAACGGATATTTTGTAAAGTAACTGAAGAGTGCAGCAATAGGAACACGTTTCTAAAATTTGAAACGTTTGAGGAAGTTAGTTTCCAAAGTAACGGTGGTAGATGTAATCATATGGACATTGGAGAATTACACAAATACTTAGAAGACCATCAGTGTTCGTACATCTTTAAGGAATTGTTTGGTGTTGAAGGAAAATGATATATTAAAATTAAATTTAGTCTAATGATTTGAAAATATATGTATATATTGTAAGTGTAATATATTAAATTTGCTGAGAAACTACAAATACAACTTTCTTGTAATACCTGTATAGTGAATCACTATATAGTAATTTTTAATCTTTTTGGTATAATTTACTGCATATTATTTTTAATTTTACATGATTTACCTGTAATATCTCTTTTATAATAATAAATCCCTAATATTAGTGTACTAATTACTATATATAAATTTAATTTAAAAAAAAATAATAGTATGGTTTACTTACGTTTATTATTCTCAGTACTGGTACTGGAATCTTCCACTGATCGAATACTTCTATGTAGTCTGTTGTTATGCGTGTAAGAAGTTTCAATTAAAGATAAGTAGTTTTCTATTTGCTTTTGTAAGAATAGTTGAGTTGAATCTATAATAACAATAGTTTATATCTAAATACAAATTTACATATCGGCAAAAAGAAATCCTAAAAATATATATTTCAAAAACCCTGAACCGATGACAAATAAGTTCTTGACTTAATTAAATGTTTTCAAAATTATTTAAAGACTTGTCAATCAAGTTCATCATTGTGCATGTTACATGATCAGTTTGGCTTGTAAAGTATGTCTTAAATTGTTAACACAAGTTCCTCACTTTTAATTTCTGGAATGGCCTCTAAATTGACGAAAAATATGCTTGTTAATTTTTCAATTTCATCCTGTATATGAATAATTGCACTACTTAAACAAAACTGATTAATTACAATTAATATATAAAGTGATTTATTCAGAAACATTTTCTATGTCTTTCACTTATTGATTTTAGAGCACATGTGATAGGTTTTTACCCTCTATATTTTCATGTTTTTATATATAGTATATCATACATCAACACTTTTAGTTTATATTCTATATTAGTTTTCAGATTTGTTTTTAAAATTTTATTTGTGTGTGTGTGCGTGTGTGTCTGTGTGTGTATAACTCAAAAACGACTTGAGCTAGATTGATCAAATTTCGTATGTAGTCATTTAAGCTAAAAAATAAACTCGTATCAACTTTTGGGTTAATTCGGACAACCGGAAGTGGCAGTCAATAACTGTTCTTTTGTGTTTGAAAAATGTTAAAATTTTTAAAGTGTTAATTGACTTTGTAACTGGAATCGGCTTGAAATTGTAATACAGTTACTTACTATATTATTGTATTTACGTGTGCCAAAGAGCTCAGCCTCGAGGCCAAATATATTAATAATAATAAGTAAAGTGCCCTTTTGCTTCAAGATATTTCTTTCAAATTTTGTATCAGCTTTAGAAATAACGAAAAACTCACAGATATCAAATTTCAGCTTAATCCCTCAACCGGAAGTGGTTGTTTACCTGAAAGGGAAGTGAAACTGTTTCAAGTAAAGTACCCTTTTGCTTCAAGGTATTTGTTTCAAATTTTGTACCAGCTTCAAAAATAACGAAAAACTCACAGATATCAAATTTTAGCTTAATCCCTCAACCGGAAGTTGTAGTTTAC
>JAWQRP010004713.1:0-11529 GCA_033557875.1 Quadriops clusia | reverse complement strand
ATTCCGAGGATGAGGTAACGATTGATGATGGCTTTGCCTGAGATCAACTCTGATCTTGAGCTTTTAAAGTTCGGACTTGCAGATATTTTGACCACTGAGGGACCATGCGCTTAACCCAGCTTGTGGTAGGCTGAGTCGCAACATTCGCGTTGTTTTGCCGTGTTTCATTTGTCATACGAATTTCAAAGTTAAAGAATGAAAGAGGACTTTCTTAGTAACAGAACTTCCCAAGTATTAAAATCATTAAATAATTCAAATAACTAAGTTAAATGCAAACCGTTAAAATCACAACAATTACACACACACAGACGCACGAACAACTTGACATTTCAATTGAATTCATTCTTCATTCAAATTTTCATTCCGCATACTCTCAATAACAGTTCTCACCTTCATGGCGTAATTTCTTTGACGTGACTTGCCTACGAATTCTGGGATGCTACGAAAACAACGAAAAAGGGTTCCTACCAAATACTAGACGATCACAGGTAAATTTTGGCCAAATAGAGTTTCGGGTTGATTTGAATCTCCCGCCAGTTCCGTTTTCGGAATGTTTCAATAAGTGTCGCTTTAAAGCACAGCAGTGAGGTATCCCCTCATCAGTCACAATATATTACAATTCTGTCTCGAATATGCATTTTCATTGATGTTGTTATAAATTCGAATTTAAAGTTTCATTGTTTACATAAAAAAATTATTTTAAAACATAATGTTATTACGAATAATAATAACAATAATAATAGTAATAATAATAGAAAAACAGACAAATAGTGATTGATTTTATTTTTAGAAAAGCATTGGGAAAAGTTTCAAGGTGCGAATTAATTAATTTACGTTCAGCACCGTCCAACCTGAAAAATATGAAAAGATGCCAAATCTATCGCTCTAAATGCGCCATTAGAAGCTTAATGAGGCGAAGCAGGTGTCCCATTTACATTGATTTGCAAGAAGATATAATTTAAAACATTGGGAAAACATCGTTGGCAAAGCTGCCGCGTTACTTCATTTTGGTGCAAAAGTTACGTGATTCAGGGATTTCCTCTTACTTTGTTTTCAGGCCAGATTCAACTTGGTCAGCCTTGAAAAGATCGGTGTTTCGTTGACCTGAAATTATATTAAGCGCATTGAAAAATTCTCTGGAAATTGTGCCAACGATTATCTTTAAATAAAATTTATATTTCGAGAAAATACTTTCGCGTACACAAACACGTAACATCTCGAACTGCATGTACTGGGCCGTTTATATTGAACGCAATATCCGATGTAATAAAAAATATCACATAAAGGTAAAGGATGAGCGACCTAGAAAAGCAAGTAACAAATCCAACAGAAGAAAGGTCGGAAGCTAAAACTATAATTAGTGGACAGATATAAATGAAGCTTCTCACAATAGGAGTACGATGAATAAGAATTGAAATAAACTTGTTATTTATAACATTAAATATATCAATTGTTCCATATTATAGAATTATGCAATGAATTATGCAAATAACGAGAAGAGAAAAATATAAACTTTACATTCTTGGATAAGTTATAAATCAATTTTGAAAAATTAGTTAATTAAGACTAACTTCAATGTACGGTGTCTCAATGGTTCGTAGATAATTTCATAGATAATCATATTAAATTATAAACTCTTATATTTTTTGCTATTAAGCATGTGAAATCATTTGTTTCTACTTTTATTTATCATATTATAAACATTTTGTACGCATTGACAGTGAAATATTTCAATGAAATCAAGTTTCAACTTACAAATATATTTAGGAAAATAATTTGCAAGGTCAACGTTTGTTCCTAACGAGCAATCCAAGATTGATTGAACCCCAATGTAGGACTATTTTTTGCATTTGTAACAGGTCTATATCGCGTTTAAATTTAGTTGAAAACGTGTTTTGGTTAATTAATAGAAAATAGCCCTAGCACATAATATGTTGCGTCGCGAATATAGTTTGCCGTAAATTGTGAAGTCCATCCTTAAGAAAGTTAAAACTTTTCTTCTTTTACGCAACATGTGCTTTAAAGATTTTTTCGTTCAATTAACAATGGTAGTGTTACACTTATATTTTGCAGTTTTTGCATAAATGACAATTGTGAAATGGTTTCCTGGACTGTCCCTTTTGAATAATTAGTGGTTGTTTTCTTGGGATTTAGTCCTGGTTTTTAGGGGTGAAGTAAAACTACATTTCCTTTATAATGCGTTTATATTTTACCTGGCGCGTTTCGTGGTCCCTGACCACTTGTTCAAAGGTGTATTCAAACATTAAAACAATATGTCTGCGAAACAGGACAATAATATACTTACATATCTTAAAAAATCATAACAATTCATTTAAACTACCCACTACATTCTAAAACTTGGTTATTTAATTTATCCTGGCGAACTACATTTTACTGTTTTATTATGGGATGGTTTATTTAAAATTAATTGCACTCTCTAAGGTAGATCGGCTGACAATTTGGTGTTTAACGTATAAAAGAGAAGGAAATAAGCATTGTTATTATTATTTTGTTGGTTTCTGGAAAATTTTATACTGGCGGCAAAATATAAAAGTATCAGGTCAACTATTTGATTTTCTATTATCTTTTATGTTCTTTGTTTGTGTGTTATAAGTGAATTGTATATCTAACGGAATCCATCGATATCTTTGCGATCATTTGCAATAGTGTCTTCGTGTTTTTTTTTTAAGTGGATCATTTCGAGTATTTCCCTTGATCGTTCTTTTCTTTCTTGTTCTAATATTTTTACGTTATCGTAATCAAACGTGTGCTGTTGTTCTATAGCATGTTTTTTCAAGGCTGTGTTTCCGTAGTATTGCGTTTCAATACTCCTTTTATGTTCTTTGATTCTGTCGCAAAGATGACGTTGTGTTTGTCCAATATAGGTCCCATTGCAGTTTAGGCAGTCTATTTTGTAAATGATGTGTCTTTTTTGGTTCGGTGGAGCGGGGGCTTTTAGTTTACTGAAAAGTTTTAGCTTATTGGAATTTCTGTTTTGATGACTTATTGTAAGTTTGTGTGGTTTTAGGGTATTTGAAATTTTTTCTGATAAATGTTTGACATAGGGTATCGCAACATATCTAGGAGCTGGGTCTATTGGTTTGTCAATTGTTTGTTGGTGTTTTTGATTCTGAATGGCTCTCGTTCTTTGTTGAACAATTTTTTTGATAAAAGATTCTGGATTATTTATTAACGTTTGAAATATTTTATTGCGGTTTCTGGTTGAAATGATGGTGATATTAATTTTATTCCACGATCGATAAGAGCTTTTGCTACATTGGTTTTGTGTGATATGGGTTGCATTGAGAGAAAATTTAAATTGCGGCCAGTCCATGTAGGTTTGGTGTACCATTTGATGTTAATTGATCCGTTAATATTTTTTATGATGGTCATGTCTAGAAAATTAATGTGTTTGTTTTCTTCCATTTCATAAGTAAACTGATTTTTTTTGTTGTAACTATTAAAAGTATTGATTAGGTTTGAAATGTGTTTGAGTGTTGTTGTTGTGATGTGTCATCGACATATCTTTTGTAAAAAGGTAGAGCGAAAGGCAGATTTTGTATGGCAAAATTTTCTAGATCTTCCATGACTAAATTAGCTAGTATAGATGATAAGGGACGTCACATGGGTAGTCCATTTAGTTGTTGATAATATTGGTCTTGATATTGACAGTATGAATTTTGATTTATTAAGTCTATGGCTTTGAGAAATTCATTACGTGTAAGTGATGTGTGGGGTCCTATTTCAGGCCAACGTTTCTTTATTATATGAGGAATGACTTCTAGTGGTATGCTTTGACATAATGATGTGACGTCAAGACATTAATTGGTGGTCTTTTGGTATCGTTATCTTAGATATGAATTCCTTGAAATTCCACGAGTCCTTTACATGATGTTTATTTTGTCCTACGATGTTTTTGAGAATGTGAGCAATAAACTTTGATAGTTTATTAAAAGAAGATTGGACGCTGCTTGTTATTGGTCTGAGTGGAACTAAAGTTTTGTGAACTTTGGGTAGACCATACATTTTTGGTGGAAGGGCTTTGTATATCTTCAATTTGCTGGCTGTAGTGGGGTCATGTAAAGAACACATGGAATTTCAAGGAATTCATATCTAAGATAACGATACCAAAAGACCACCAATTAATCTCTTGACGTCACATCATTATATCCAAGCATACCACTAGGTCATTCCTCCTATAATAAAGAAACGTTGGCCTGAAATAGAACCCCGCACATCACTTACACGTAATGAATTTCTCAAATCCATAGACTTAATAATTCAAAATTCATAATGTCAATATCAAGCCCAATATTATCAACAACTAAATGGACTACCCATGGGAGGTTCCTTGTCATCTGAACTAGCTAATTTAGTCATGGAAGATCTAAAAAATTTTGCCATACAAAACCTGCCTTTTGCTCTGCCTTTTTACAAAAGATATGTCAATGACTGCATCACAACAACAACACTCAAAAACATTTCAAACTTAATCAATACTTTTAATAGTTACAACAATAAAATTCAGTTTACTTATGAAATGGAAGAAAACAAACAGATTAATTTTCTAGACATGACCATCATAAAAAATAATAACGGATCAATTAACACCAAATGGTACACCAAAACTACATGGACTGGCCGCTATTTAAATTTTCACTCAATACAACCCCTATCACACAAAACCAATGTAGCAAAAGCTCTTATCGATCGTGAAATAAAATTAATATCACCATCATTTCAACCAGAAACCGCAAATAAAATATTTCAAACGTTAATAATTTTTCATCATAAAAATGTTTCAATAAAGAACGAGAGCCATTCAGAATCAAAAACACCAACAAACAATTAAGAAAGCAATAGACCCAGCACCTAGACATGTTGCGATACCCTAAGTCAAACATTTATCAGAAAAAATTTCAAATATCCTAAAACCACACAAACTTACAATAAGTCATCAAAACAGACATTCCAATAAGCTAAAACTTTTCAGTAAACTAAAAGCCCCCACTCCATCAAACCAAAAAACACACATAATTTACAAAATAGGCTGCCTAGACTGAAATGGGACCTATATTGGACAAACACAATGTCATCTTTGCGGCAGAATCAAAGAACATAAAAGGAGTATTGAAACGTAACACTACGGGAACACGGCCTTGAAAAAACTTGCTGTAGAACAACAACACACGTTTAATTACGATAACCCAAAAATATTAGGACAACAAAGAAAAGAACGAACAAGGGAAATACTCGAAATGATCCATTTAAAATAACACGAAGACACTATTGTAAATGATCGCAAAGATATCGAAGGATTCAGTTACATATACAATTCATTTATAACACACAAACAAAGTACATAAAAGATAATAGAAAATCAAATAGTTGACCTGATACTTTTATATTTTGCCGCCAGTATAAAATTTCCCAGAAACCAACAAAATAATAATAACAACGCCTACTTCCTTCTCTTTTATACGTTAAACACCAAATTGTCAACCGATCTACCTTAGAGAGTGTAATTAATTTTAAATAAACCATCCCATAATAAAACAGTAAAATGTAGTTCGCCAAGATAAATTAAATAACCTAGTTTTAGAATGTAGTGTGTAGTTTAAATGAATTGTTATGATTTTTTAAGAAATGTAAGTATAACCTAAAAGACACATGTCGCATGATGTATAAAACACCTGTTAGATTCTATATTATTGACTTGTTTCGCAGATATATTGTTTTAATGTTTGAATATACATCTGAAGAAGTGGCCAGGGACCACGAAACGCGTCAGGTAAAATACAAACACATTATAAGGGAAATCTAGTTTTACTTAACCCCTAAAAACCAGGACTAAATCCCAAGAAAACAACCACTAATTATAGTAACAATGTTTGACAATTTTAATTGAACCATTTTATTAGAAACTGTCATTTAAATTTATTATATTCAAGAACTTGTTACGAACAAAAGTCTTTCACAATTATAATTTAAACGTGATATATTTTAAATTTTCTCAATGAATAATTTATTAAAGTAATACCATTCTTTTCTATGTATAATTTATGCACGTTTTTAATTCATTTTTTTATACAATTACAAAGGACTTTAGATTTAGAAATATTGGAATTATGGTTAATCCTAAAATTAGAAAACACTTTCAAAGAAGTTTTATATCGGTCAATCATGATTATAAATAATTATTTAAAATATTAAACTTCATAAATGTTTCTTTAACTATTATAATTTTTAATTGATTAAAGTCAAGTAAATAAGAAATTAACGAATGTATGATTTAAAATTGCCAATTTTTTTGTCGTAGTAAATCTAAAGCGAAAATTGAACTCTTTTAAGTAAAGTACCATTTTGCTTTAAGGAATTTCTTTCAAATTTTGTAGTAACTTTAGAAATAACACAAAACACACGGCTATCAAATTTTAGAACAATTGGTCAACCGGAAGTGTAATTTTTTAACAATTTTTTTTAAATATGCATTTGAGTAAATATGAAGCTTTCGGGTGTAAAACCTGTTAACTACATAGCATTTCCATGCTAGTTAACAGGTTTTACACTCGAACGCTTCATTCAGTAGTATCGAAATTATTCAAAAATCGCTCTGAATCTGTCTTATCTTGTCATAGTACACCTTAAAAATATACGTGAAAGGCGAGTGGAGACCACTCCATATTTTTATTGTTTATTTATATGATCTTGACGGAACTTAGATACATGGCTTAACGTGGTAACATTCTGTACTGTCTAACTTGAACACTAGGTATATAATTATTTTTAAGGAAATATATTCTAATTGCTGCTAGAACTGCACTGTTACTGGTTACTTTGACTTATTCTAGGTTACTATTACATGTTGTAGGTTACTGCCTGACATACTCTTACCACAGATCTGTGCTCTTACTGACACTTCAGTGGCAGGAAGTCAAAAGGACATAACTCATATTTTGGTTAAAATGAGATAATTGCACCATCTTATTCAAAATATCGAACTCTACCATCGAGCAAAAGATTATAATTTAATTCCTGTAAATATGCAAGATTTTTAGTGACAACAGGGCATAACTTGACAAATTTTAAAACCAAAAGGCAATATGTCCATTTATTTCTCATTATTTTACTAAAATTTTATGACAAAACCATATAATTCAATTTATCCTCAAAAGAAGTGTATCTCTTTAACTATGTAGCAAAACGGAAGTAGTCGACTTTTCAAAATATACTTATGATTTTTACTCTTCACAAAAGCGCACAATTCAACTTTTTACCTTCACGCAGAGAAAGTATAGTGATCATGAGATAAAATCAAATGATATAAGTAACTGTTCTGCCTTAGGTGTAATTTCTTTCAGTATGTTTATAAGTTCGATCGAGTTCTTAATAGAGAAATTGGATCTATATTTTGAAATTTGGGGCTATGTCAAATATGTCGCTTAGTGTGAGCCTGTTAGCTTTGATGACTGTTTTGATCTTGTTCACATACTTGTTCATGGGACCTTTGTTCAGTTTAATGTAATCATTCTGACGTGCAAAATCTAGCGTCTTATTTAACATACGTATTCTTTTTTAGGTATTATTACTAATCCACCACCTTTATCAATGTTACAAACCATTTACGTTCGTGTTGAAGATTTTTGTTCAATAATAGTGAGAAACAATTACTTGCTACTTAGATTTTTTCTTTCTCGTATATGCAGTATACATATACCGGGTGGTCCTGAAATGAGGGGCACCCCTATAGTTTCTTGGTTTTAAGAGATAAATTATTGAATTTTGGTATATTTGTCATACCCAATGACACGGATTTTTTAAACTATAGAGCACTTACATATCACTTCCAATTTGACCGGAAGTGTCATGAAATCTGTTATTTAAGTAGGGAAACGCAACTTTTTTGTTGATATTCTTTTAAATTTTATTTTGAAATATAGGGACTTCAAAATCGGTTTAAACTGTGCTTATAAGTTTCAGTTATTGATATAAATTGAAATCATTGCAAAAAATTAGAAAATTTTAAAACTAAATAATTTTTGTCATTTCAACAAAAGTTGATTTTTTTAAATGGAACAACCTCGGGACACCAAGATACTTAAAAACACCGCTCGAGTACGAACAAATTGATACCAATATCATATGTTATTAAACATGGTAAAAACTAGAAAAAAATTAAAATCCAAACTTATAATTTAAGAAGATGCCAACGAAATACACTAAGGGCCAGTTCAATAAAAGCGACTTAATAAGTAACCCTGGTTAAAAGTAAATAGCCCGGGACTACGTAACAAATTTTAAACGGGTTATTTACTTTTATCCAGGGTTACCTATTAACTCGCTTTTATGCAACTGGCCCTAAGTAAGTATGCAGTTTTGATATAATTTCATATTGTAACACCAAAATTATTCAAAAATCGCTTTGAATCTTAGTGTGAGTCAGTCTTATCTTGTCTAGTACCTTAAAAATATACGAGAAAGTCGAGTGGAGACCACTCCATATGTTTTATTTTATGAATATGTATATTAATTAATGCTTGGAATCCGGTGAATTAATAAATAATAACAAAAAGTGTAATAAATCATGCTGCATACGAATATACAGTCAGATTAGCTTTACTACAATCTTGACTCTATTTAATTAAATTTAATTTTAATTTACTTTGTTGCTTTTGATACTGGGTATTTTGAGTCTATTATTTATTTAAAAGCAAAAAATAATTAGTTCATTAATTTAACCATTTAAAATATTATAAACAGTTAAAATTTTATTTTCATTACCAAAATTATTTTTAATAAGGGCGTAACTTATTTTTTATGAGAGTTTGAATTGATTCATTTCTATTTTTATCACCGATAATTTATGTACCTACTAGCATTTGAATCTTTCTCTTTTCTTGTTTATTTCTTGAACAAAAGTGCACTTCTCCTCGTATTTTCTCTATTTCAATATTTTATTTACACTAAGAACAGACGTGTCATAGACGTACTGCTGGTAATATCCACAAATCACTTATTTTAAGCAAATAATTTTTTTTGTTGTTATTTATGTTATTTCGATTTTGTGAAAAGAGATTTTATATCACTACAAAGTGCATATAGGTATTTCAATTTACTATCCATTATAATTATTAGCAATAACACGTTCTTCCGTAACATAAACTAAAGTAAATAACTAAACGACCCTCATCAAGGAAATTGTACAAATGTTAAGTATTGTTATATGTATAGGTTTGTGTATTTATATTTGATGCAATATTTCAATGCAACATTTTTTTTTTCTTTTTAAATTTTCAAAAATATTTACTGGTTCTCACTTTTTTACAAATATCCTTAAGAAAGTTTAAACCTTTCTTCTTTTACGAAACATGCGGTTTATAGATTTTTTTCGTTTAATTATTAATAGTAGTGTTACTCTTATAAAAGAACAAACTTCAATATACATTACTGTTACAATATTCCAATAGGAATGCCATTAAGCACAAATTAATTATTCGATATGCATCACCATATTTCTGCGTATCATGAATTAATAATAATTTATATGTACGTATAAATGATTGAAAAATTATACTAGCTACGATTTGCATCAATGCGCAATGGATATGGGAATCTCGCGAAATTATAAAGTTGTTATATATAAACGAATAAAGTGAGAAAGTAAAGAAAAAGGTTTTTTTAACAAAAGAAGTGTTGGTAAATGGCACTAAAGGTGCGTTCCGGCCCGAAATATGAACGCTATTACCTAAATTATACAAATTTTAGAATGCCTGTTTTATTGCAGTCCTGCACGCAATCTTAAGGCGCAGTGTTGTATCTACTTGGCTCTTCCTCAACCCTCGAATCCTCGTTTTATTCCGGAATGGAAAATATTTGTGATAAACGGCTTTTCTTTCGATTATCCTGCGAACGGTGCCGGCAAACTTTAATTCCTCTTCCTCGGGAAATTTGGGTATTAGAACACTAAATCAGTGCGAAAAACTAATAAGTCGGACTATAAATCTGGGGTTGACTCAGGTGTTGGTGGATTCGTGTTAATCGACAAGTAGTCCTAGTTTGCGTGCGGCTGCCTTAAGGGATGGGGATAAATTAAAATTACTTATTTCATTGAGAATGCTATAAATCTTCCGCTAATAACTATATTGCACAAGTTGTCACCTTATTGCACCATTCATTCAACAACGGAATTAATAATCAATCGTGGACATTAATTATCAAATCAGCTTATATAGATAAATGAAACAAATATTAAAAGAAAATGGACACTTATTATTTGAATGAAAAAAAAGTCATACACAGGGAAGGGACGTGGAGGGCTGCTCGTATTTCAAGTCCCAGAAATAGTAATGATCATATTTTGTGTTCTTTTTTAATCTTCCCCTGAGTATCGCTATCCGAGGAATCTCGGATTATGTTTGCACAGCCTGTCTAAATTCAATAATCCTAGCCTATATATGAATAAATCTGGCTCCGAAAAAGTTCCAGCCCTAGAGGCAAGCGTGACCTTTGTTTCTCTTCTGCAGCGATCTCGATAGATCAATGGCTTGGGAAATTTTCTTTCTGGAGTATCCGGTTTACAAGCGCACTCAATTCGATGCTGATTGAGGAGGATTTATATTGCGATGTTTACGTATGGGATAAACTCAAGTGGTGCAATATTTGAATAATTCAGCCCCATCTTACCCGGAGGGTAAACGGCGTTATAAAGTTGCTTACTGCCCTTTAGAACGATTCTACAGAGCAACTAGGAATACACGATTTCTATATATATGTGCGATAATAGTATGAACAAATGTTCATATACCCAGTAAACACACATACGTTGAAGTAACGTTGAAAAACCGTTTCATTGGGTGAAAATGCGTTACCCGTTATTTAGTAAACGTTTATAAACTGGTACTTTTGAGTTGCATATTCAACGTTATTTTGCAAACGTTTTTCAACGGTTATTTTTACATGTATTTGTAACGATCAACCTATTTACTATGGTAATGTAACAGAAGTAAACGTTTTAATAACAACTTGCCATAACGTAATTAAATCGTTGATTTACTGTTGAATTTTTACTTCCTCGCAGAGAAAGTATAGTGACATGCGAAAAAAACTTTTTGAGATTTTGATGATTCTCGACGTTTTGAGCGATTTTGAGTCCATTTGGCCCTTTTTTGCTTTTTTGTCTGTCTGTGTGTCTGTGTGAGTGTGTGTGTAAACACGACAAGTCAAAAACGACTTGAGCTGGATCGATGAAATTTGGTATGTAGTCATTTGAGCTAATAAGTAAACTCGTATCAACTTTTGGGTTAATTCGGATAACCGGAAGTGGCAGTTTACCTGAACCGGAAGTGAAACTCTTTCAAGTAAAATGCCTTTTTGCTTCAAGATATTTATTTCAAATTTTGTATTAGCTCTGGAAATAACGAAAAACTCACAGATATCAAATTTTAGGACAATTACCCAACCGAAAGTAATCTTTTTTTGTCTATGTTTTCTAAATATGCATGTGTATATAATATCAAAATTATTAAAAAA
>JAWQRP010004712.1:0-11530 GCA_033557875.1 Quadriops clusia | reverse complement strand
ATAAATTTTTAGTGAACATGATAATATGTATATGTCGAAATCATAAGATTAAATATATATGTAGGATAAAATGTATGTGTATATGGTAATATGTACACGTGTACATGGTCAGATGTACATGTGCACACGGAAATAAGTATACGTGTACATGATAATAAATATATGTGTACATGGCTGCTCGTGATTTTTCACGGGCATTAACTAGTACTTAAATAGAATACTTAGATTCAATGAAACCTGCTGTAAAGAAAAATAACAGACAAAGTATCCACATTGGACTTCAACATATATAAAAGATAAAAACTTGAAAGATATAAACTATTGTAGTTGAGAAGAACAAAATTGAAAATCATTGAAAATATGAATGTTCATTCCGAAATCACAAAAATATGGGAAAGATAGTGAATACCCAGAATGTAATGAAAATTTCAATTAATACAATGCCAGAAGACAGAGTTTAACTAAAAGGAAATTTCACGAATCGAGAAATTCCAAATTGAGGAAAATATCTTCAGAAGAAAAAATTATTTCACAAAAGAAAAACTCCGGAATCATTTGATGAATTAGTTAATTGGCACAAACAAAACATTGTAGAACAAACAGCTACTCAGAATACAATCATTAAAATACTTATAAGACGATATAATAAAAAAAAACAATCAAAATACTTCAAAAATTACATTCTAAAAGAAATTTGAATTGAAGTAGGGGAGAATCTAATGTAATTTTTATCAAATAAGCTTAAAAAAAGAAAAGAAGAAAGTTGATAACAACACTGAAAAAAATCTCAAAAAAAATATAATAAAATAAACACTTTTAAAAATAGAATCTACTCTCCCGATTATTTACTTACATGTACTTATATTTAGATACATGTTTATTTACTTTCGTATTTATTTATTATTTGTTCGATATCCATAATATAAACAACTATTAATCGATAAAATAATTCACAATGAACTCTTTTTGCAGATCATGTGACAGACAAAGATCGGCCGACCTACCAGAAGCGGAGAGCCCCCTTGGCCAATGGCCCCATTCCCTAAGTTCCATGCTAGCCTGCCTCGGATGTTCCCTAGGCCTCTTCAACATTTCAAGATTTGCCATCCTCTCCGTCCACTTCGGGGCCAACTTCATCTTCCAATTTTTCATCCTCTCGCTCATCATCGGACTCCCCCTCTTCACCCTGCAGCTCTGCCTCGGCCAGCAACTAGGAGCAGGTGTCATCGACATGTGGCGAATATCACCCCTATTCCAAGGGGTTGGGATATCTCTGCTCGTGGCGCAAGCGATGATCGGACTGTATAGCATCACCGGAGTGTCCTGGATGTTCGTCTACTTCCGAGACTCCTTCATCACCAAAATGGATAGGTACCGATGGGCAGAGCCATTCATTTACTACCGAACTGACATCACTCCTCCAGTGAATGGAACGTTCAAACTCACGGAAACCGTTCCAGACTATCTGAGTGGGGTGGTCCTGCAGAGGCACAACTTGGTCTCCGGACATGCTCTCGGAACCATAAAATTCCAGCCTGCGTTCAATTTGGCTGTCATATGGATGATAATATTCGTTTGCTTGAGCAAAGGGCTGCGCTCTTATGGAAAAGTGATTTATGTGTTTACGCTTATTCCAGTTTTTGGAACGTTCGTGCTTTGCGCCAAGGTTTTGGGGATGATGCCCCCTGAGTATGTTCACGTTGTCTTTCCGGAAACTTCCTGGGCAGAGTTCTTTCTGAATTCTAAGGTAACATTTTAGGGTTAATTTAAGTTTTTGCCAATAGTATTTAAAAATTAAAAATAAAATGTAATAAACATCTCTATTATTTTAACAGAAAAATAAAATGAATATCAGATTTTTAATCAATTGGTTGTTTCAGAGTTGGCTTGCGGCAAGTCAAGAGGTGTTCTTAACGTGGGGCCTGCTCGGAGCCTCAGCCATGCAGATAGCATCACACAACAAAAACAAACATTTACTTCGAAGAGATTCTAGTCTTATAGCGATTATTACGTTCACTATCCTCATTTTAGTAGCTTTTTTGGCTAACACATGCGTTCAAATTCTGCGGGCTAATGGATACAGCTATCAGCCCGATTCCTTTGGTACGTAAAATCAGTTCAATAATATGCAAGTAATTAAATTAATTTAATCAATTAATTGAATAAAATAATTTTTTTGTCTTTTTTTTCATTACAGAGAAAATAAGTACATATGGCTTTATGCGCTTGATAAAGGATCCCCTACCACCAAATTTAGCTGGCACACCTGTCCGGTACATGATCCATAACTCTTTTATTGTTGGTGAACGGGTGGCGAGGTCAGGGTCTGACTTTTCACAAGAAAGTGGCTATCAGGTAATGGGAAATCAATACATGGTAACATAATGCTCTTTTGTTAGACGTAGGAAACGCTATGAACTTCCCCAATCCAATGGAATGAATTATTGCTACAGCTTAATGACTGTTTTATTGTCTGTTAATGAATGTGTGCTTTGTAATAGATTTCCTAATGATATATTCATTCTGAAGTGTAATACAAACATTTGTACAGGGCAATAACATTATTTATATATGTAGCTCAGGACAAAAAAAAGAGACTGCTATAATTATAATTCATTGATTATGTTGTGACACTAATTATTTCCCTAATTTAAGCGAACATTAAAATTCTGTTTTATATTTCTAAAGAGAGTGTAATACTAATAAACTGTACTTAGAATTAGAGTTATATTGTTCGGAAACACAAAATATCTGATACTTGTGTTTAAGCTTACGTAGTAATTCAGGATTTGGAGGTTATTAAATTTAAACAGTGATAAAACTGTAACAAAACTGTAGCATGTTTATTTGGCAAAGTAGTAACTAATTCACAGGTAGTAAATGTATCCATATACGGATCCTTCCTGTATACATATAAATAAATGATGTGCATCTAATAAAGCATGCTTCTTTATTATTTTACTGAAATTAAATAAAAATCCATTGGGCAGTACGAAATATCTTTTCTATTTATTTCTAATTTCTTTTCTAGCGGTTCTGCATTGAACTCTGAAAAATAGCTTTCCATTTCCTAGTTTATCTTTCTCGATTTCTTCGCTGTATTCTTCCCAAGATTTTCTCTTCGCTTGCTTCATCATATATTTCACATTTATTCATTATACTTTATAGTCTTCATAGACTTTTTCGGATTTATTTTTTAGATACCAAATATACTTCTGTAGTTTGGCCTTGAGTGCATTTTTAATTTCCCCATCTTATTCGTATTTTATTCTTTCTTACGCTTATTATTCTGCACATTTTTTATGCAACCCTCATTATTATGTTTTCAATAATTCAATAGTTAGATATCTGTAATCATTGTGATAAAAGTGGTAAAAATTAGTAATTTTAATGTTAGAGGCCTTATTTCATCAGTTTTTAATATTCCCATGCTTCTTAGTTCATCTATGTATATGCAAGATTGAATTAATTAGTCTTAAATTTTGTAAAATTGCTAAAAAGTCTGTTATCCGAGGATCCCGACAGGACAAAAGACCCCAATATATTATCTTTTGAAATATATCAAAGAGATTTAATATTCCCTTAAACTGGGGAATTAATCGGTTTTACAACTTAATGAACGTGATTTATAACTTCTATTCTAACACTACAGCAATCTTACAGTATCGTATATTTAATAATAATACTAATCATATAAATATGTACACGAAGAAATTTCTTAATTTATCAAATCTATTATTCTAGGTACTCCGATTTGCTACCGAACTGGTCCCAGCCACCTTCGCCATTTTAGGCTCCGAACAAATATCGCCATTCTGGTCAGTTCTCTTCTACTTCATTTTAATCCTGTTCGGCATTGCTCAGCAACTAGCGATTTGGCATTGCCTTATAACAGGAATTATGGCCATCAAAGCCAAAGTCCTGAAGTCCTGGGAAACGACAATCACCTTCTTCAGCTGTGCTTGCGGCTTTGTCCTCGGCCTGCCGATGACCACAGAGTTTGGCATCTTCGTGGTGTACTTCTTGGATTTAACGATCGGGGGCAGCTGGTGGCTCATTCTGATAATGTTGCTTCAAATCGTTGCCGTCTTTATGGTCCGAGGACGTCCGTATAGTGGGGACACTGTGGTAACGGCTTTGTTCAAGACTACAAATCCGACTTATCTCATCAGTTGGGCTCCTGCACTTTTATCGTTTACGTGGAATGTTGTGTTACCTGTTACTCTTACCGTAAGTAGAAATATTTATTTACATAACATATTCTAGTTACTTTTTAAATTAATTTATATAAAAGTATAATAATATTACTGCTTGAGTTAGAGTCCATTTTTCGTAAAGAGAAGACAGTGACGTCACGCAATCTAGCCATTATTTTAGTTAAAGAATGAAAATAACGAATATAAATTATATTAGACCTTTCGAAATACAAATTGCAGGTAGGTACTAACGCTAATAATCGCGCTGAAATGGCCATCTTTCACTTAGAAAAAAACAGCACGGACCAATTTTCGTTTATGTACTGATGATGTAATTGCATTCTCTTTATGAAAAATGAATTTCCACTGATTCGACTAATACCATTGAATAATAGTTTAACATTATTTTATTTGCTTTAGATTCTTTGCATAACAACATTTAAAAATGGAAACTTCAGGGAACTGTTCGTATGGCACCATGCTCCAACACTGGAGTATTGGCCCTTATGGGCAAGACAATTAGGATCGATGATTCAACTTCTTCCAGTTCTTTGTATTCCCCTTGTTGCTGTTATCCAAAGCTATAGGTACCTAAACAATGGGCCATCTGACATATTAGAGGTAAAATCTCTATTGAATTCGAAAAAGTACCATAAATTGATTGTATATTTATTACTGGCAATGTTACAGTCCGTATTTTGAATTTGATGTAAGGAACTTGGGAAATAAAACAGTAGTCTTTAGCGGCTAATAAGTGAATCCTTACAGATAACGAAACACAAAACTATAAATAAAAAGATAGTCACAGACAATATTACTACTAGTTATGCACGTTTCATTAAACATAGTTGTTTGAGCGGGAGTTATTTAAATTTTAACTTTAATGATTTTGTTGCCGTGCATTGCACATATGTTTTGTCCTTAATAAATTCAAAGGTTGGTAATAGTTGGATTATAGCCTGCGGGATTAGTTTTAAATTAGTACGAGGGAACGTTTCGTGTAGTTTGAGGTATGTTCGACCTATCATGTTGTCAAGGTAATTTTTCTATATTGCATTTCTATTTGAAATGTAAATTTGAAATGTAATCCGATTCCCTAATGATTCTTGTGCAATTATAGCTCTGAGGAGTATGTGCCGGCCAAAATGTCAGCTGTAAAGACTACTGTTTTATTTCTCAATCTACTGTTTACAAACCAAGATCCTTACATCAATTTGTATATTTATAAATATTATATTTATAAATATGAATTTTTATTGATATGATAAAGATCAAAACAATTTTTGTTCTAACTATTCATGTTCTGTTCTGCTTTCCGAAGGAGTATGAGCAAACTGAAGCAAATTATGTTAGTATTATTTACTTAATTAATAACACATACAGTAATAGCAAATATTAAGAATGTGTGTAAAAAATTGAAAGTATTTTTATAGGTTGAGACTACGTCTTGGCTCTAATGGGGAATTTATTTCTGTTATAAGATACTTCTTCAAAACCATATATTACATGTGGTAGATTTAAATCTGAACAAATCTGAGTAGTTCATTAATTTCGAATTAATATTTTGCAGTATGCGGAGTCTCACTTTACATTGAATATTACATAACTTCATCATCATTTATATTTCGGAATATGATTTGGTTCTTCATCAGTGTCAGGACTAGAAAATATATAATTTAAAGCACAATTTATCATCACAAGATAGCAAAGAATCATAAGACAAATTGTTTGTGTAAATATCATTGCATAAAAAAAATCGTTACATTTATATTGTTTTTCAGAGGATTCAGCTTCTCTATCGACCTCCAATAGGCGAACATTCGGACGACTTAGGCACCCAAGAAGCAGGAGTGGCTTCTTTAAACAACAATACTTCAACGCCAGCCCCAAATACTCAATCGGAAGATCCACCACCAAAGTATACCCCTCCTCCATCCTACACCACAGCGACAGGCGCAAGATTGGCTAAAATGTTAAGAGCTAGCATCAGAAGAAGTGTCCGAAGGATAGCGAATGCATTAGGCGAGAGCAGCAGCGGAAGTCGACAAAGGAACACTACCCAAAGCAGACACGAGACCCAGCCTCCTCCACCTGATTATAACACAGTTCTTGTGGAAATGAACCAAACGTTACAAATAAACCCGGAACAGCTTAGCATAACCGTACCTGATAGCACCGATAGTCAGCATAATTTAAACAATCAAAGTATCGCAAACAGTCAGAATAACTTTAGTAGTCCACATAACTTAAACGTAAATCAAAATAATGTAAACAATCAGAATAATGTAAACAGTCACAATAATGTAAACAGTCAGAATAATGTAAACAACCAAAACAACGTAAACCATCACAATACATTGCAAAGACATCTAGCGAATTTAGCAGGAACCTCTGGGGGCTTGACTGCCGCAGATGTGGCCTGTATACTGAGGAACAGTTTCCGAAGGAGTACCATAAGAGCCAACACTGCGCTCCGGCGGGAGCCTCAGACCCCTCATGACACCAGCATTTCTTCTTTAAGTGCGGAGAACCTGGTGGATCATATTGCACCGATCGGAGAAACTTCTTTGGTTTTGGAACACCTTTCGGGGAGCGAGAACGAGAGAGACTTGAAGCCAGCGAACGAAAACTTAGCATCTGTGATATAAAAGTAGGGATAGGCACGTTCTATAAAGCGAATCCTAGTAGTTCTTTTCCATTAATATGGGATCTGTTTTAAAGATCCGAGCCTTGTAAATACTGTTACAGTATATTTGTAATAATTGTGTTATGAACGACATAATATGAAAAGACCAAAAAGCCTTTTTGTATAACTTATGTTAATTAAGAGTAATTATTAATTGTAATAATTTTTTACGAAAGCTGTGTGTATGTTTTTTTTAATTAAATACATACTTGTGTTACATTTTTAGTTTTCTATTGCAATCTTGTGCAGTAATAACCCATCAAACATATTAAGGTAAGTATGTATACATGGAAGACTGTGATTTTACACGGACATAAACTAATTAATAAATATGTAAATAAAAAAAGAGGAAGTATGAAATTTGGTGTCTGGACACTCCAATTGGCTCTGGATTGTAGGTTTAACTTTCTTCAAGTTCACAATGACGCCGCTGACTTTGAATATCCAATCATCTTTAATTGGTAAATTACTAAATTTGCCTCACTGTTAAGTGATCTAAAAAAAATATAATCAGATCGAACTGACTCTCGGCAACTTTTCTTTGTTCTAAGTTCTTTGCCATCTCCAAAAACAGAAAAGATAAAGCCTGTCCTCAACAATTTTACAGACAATCTATTCGATGAAACATCATGACATGCAGACTACCTCCCCAGCTCAAGAATAATTACCATATGAATACAGAGAGAATGCCGCCAATTGGATCCTGTGCACGCCACTGAATGTTACCGCTGTTACTTTTATATTCAAATTAACACTTCAACCAGCCAGTGCGATTATGATAGTTACACGATACGTCTCTGTGACAGTGTTGATGTTAGTATCAACTTTCTGCAATACTTTCGTGAGCTCGCTAATAAGTTTCCGGCTCGCTGAGGAAAAGGAGATGGCACAATGACGAATTAGTAGGGACCCATTTTCAAAGACTTCCTTCAATTGGCGGCTCAGTGCTTAAAAACGCAACAATGAGGATTGGTGATTGTAAAACTTTGTTTTTCCTTTCCGCGTGTGTTTTGCTAGAAGCTGTGGCTGGATATTACGGGTTAGAAGGTATGGGTACCTTAAATTAAATTATTCTCCTAAAATTCTTACAAATGGTATATTTGAATTTCGCTGAATCATATCAATCAATATTGATTGTTTCTTTGAAACCAATTAAAATGTGTAAATATAGCGCACAAACCTTTGTTGCAAAAGTGAGTCAACGCAGTAATTTACGTTCTTAATTGAATAGTAGTTTAATTGTGTGCTTATTTCAATGTCGACGACTTAGCGGGGCAACTGGTTGAGTCAACTACTCAGATTTGATGCGTTATCCTTTCAGGTCCGAGTTTTCGAAAATGCGGAAGTGTCCATTTAACGGTCTCGTCGTTGCGTGACACTTACTTGGAACTGAATTGGATCACCCAATGTGATGAACCTGGGGATCTGAAGCCAGATTTTATCGCCCTCTACGACACTGATCCCAGAGAGAGAAATGTGAGTTGTTGACCCTTTTTATTCTTATCCTTCAAATACATAAAATAAGAAATATCAAAATATAGAGTGGTCTTTTCTCGACTTTCCCGTTGATTTCAAAAGCATCGACAAGATAAGATTGTTTAGTTTCTTTCTCGTCAACCAAGAGAGACAGGTTGTTTAATTGTTTCTAAACAGCGCCGACGTATCGTTAAAAACCTCGAAATCGATTTTCCGCATGATGACAATACTTTTTCTTAATATGTAGAGACTGTATACGAAAAAGTATTAACTTGGGAGTGCAATTTAAGGATCTAGTGCAAAAACTTAATCTCCTTATTTTTGTATCTTCAAAAATTAGTTTCGCGAACTTTTTACTTCTATTACCTTTGCTTTGTTGATTTCGTCGGAACTACGTATATACAATAGTACATACATATGACAAAATAGAGATAAGATAAAGCATAATTTATTAACTTCTTTTTATATCTTGTTAATGTTAAAATTAATATGTAAATACATTCTAAAGATGGACCATGTGGTAATTGTCCAGCATGTGTTATAATTCAGAATGTATTATATACTCAAATATACTTGTATGTAAGATTCATCTATTAAACTACCACGTTTTACAAGTACAAGGGAGGATTTAATTTAAATTTATTATTCTAGAAATTAAAAGTTTTGATAAAACTTTTTTCCAGTCATATGTAGTACATCCAACTCTTAATCATTTTCTCCTATAAAGAGTTTATTAACGTTCTCATAGAGAGGTAAAATCAATTTATATGTAAATTGACTAATGGTGTAAAATAGCTAAAACTTTTAAATTTTAGTTCTATTCATGTGGAATAATTTAATTTCAAAATATCGTTTTTTTTTTATTTTGTTGTTCAAAAAATATTTGAATGAACAAAAAAAAGTAGGTAACATAAGTAGTATTGTTATTTACAAATTAATGTTGACATACATACATTTGCGAATATTAACCGAAATGTGAGAGTTGCTTTTCGTCACATTAATTTCGTTTGGTTAAATTGATAATATAATCATTTGTAAGTTAGATAAAATGTCGTTCTTATTATTCAAAATCAATATTACCATATAAGGTAATCCTCCTTGCCCGTATTTATGATTGGCTCATTCGGGAGAAGCCAACTGAGTAATACAAGCAAAAGCATATTCAACGTTGGCATATTTAAAGAATAATAACATTGCGTTGAAGCGTAATAAAGTGTAAGTTTGTAAATATACAGGGTTAATAGATTTGAACTACAAAAAAATTCCAAAGTGGAAACTAACACAGTTTTCACAAAATAATTCTTCAGAGAATCTCTAGATGCTTTACAATTTATTGAAATATTTATTTCATTAATATTATTTATATCATTTCTACTGCCATTTGTAATAAACTGCACTACCTAATACTCCTGCTGCAAGAAAATATTATTGTGTTACTATAAATATCAGATGCATATTCAGAAGTACTAATATAATTTACATATAAAAAAAATTACTTATATTTTCGGTTACAACTAATAATATGTGAAATGATCAAATTGAAACTTTTTCAATAATCGTAATGTTTATTAAATAGCTCTATTGATCCTAAAACAATATCATTACCTCCTAGTTTCCCAAATGCTATACAAATGTAACTACTAAACATTATAAATTTAATGTGTTATCCAAAATTATAAATTTTTATTTTGGTCTAAATTCTATTGATGTTTGTGTTTCTTTTAAAATGAATTAAAAATGTGATGTATTTGATTTTTAAAGATCCTTAAATTATTTCTAGAATTTTAACATTTACAAAATCTATACATACCAGCATACAATTTAGGAAAATACTAGGAAAATAACTTTGAAAATTTATATGTTGAAACAGTAGTATTCTACCAACAATCTCTCCACTTGATATCCTTCTTTCGATGCCCAATGGGGTAACAGACAAATTAGGGCTATTATTATTAAATTTCAAGGGTTTAATTTAAAAGTACAGCGTGGCCCACGTAAGGCGTTATAATAATTAACAATTAACAATGTTAGAGCAATAAAAATTTCAAGAAAACTTAATTTATAGCAGTGTAAATATAATTTTGTCATAAGCATTATCCAGTTAACCAGTCTACTTATTAGAATTTGTATTAAAAGCACCTTGAAAACTACGTATTTTCAAAAGTTATCTGCGCTTGCGTGGTAACAAACCGTTATAGAGAAAAAAGTTATGGGAAAATTTGAAACTATTTCATGCGTTAAGTAAATCCTTGAAAAGTTCACTGTACAAAGTTATTAAATAAACCCGGTGTAGTTGTTTCCAAAACCCGTATAATAAATAATCAGTGCTTGCGCATGCGTCAATATTTTGCAACAATATTTACATCTATGTATACAGAATTAGCAGCGAAAAAAAATGATATTAGAAAAAAAATTGTATCATTATGGTTTTGACAATTTGATGTGCGCATGCGCCAATAGTAGAAGAGCTAAACTAAAATTTTACTATTATTTTTTGGAGCCCTTTATGCGATGAGTAAATCCTTGAAAATTGTATTGTTCTAACTTTATTAACAACAATTGTTTTGTTTTATACCCAAATTCCTAGTATATGTATTTCGTAATTCAGAGATAATATTTCCAGTGCTTTTGTATCTATATATAAAATTGCAATCCACTGACTGACTTACTGACCGATTAATAATCACGAAATCTCTAAATTGGCTGAACCGAATGACTTCAAATTTGGCTAAGGAACAATTTCTTGAAATTTGCCCGCTAAGGGGTTGAAACTGCGATTTTACTGATAAATCTGACAGTTCAAGGTTTGTAGGCTGCCATTATTTTTAAGATTTATGTATTGGATCAGGGCCCGTATTTTCAAACCATTCGAAACTGTTCGTATTCATACATGACGTCACGCACGTAATCAGCTTCGAACGGTTTGAAAATACGGTCCCAGGCAATGGAGAAGTTGCACGGTATCTAGCTAAGAGGGGAATCATAACTACATTAATAGTATATTATTTTATAAGGAGGGAAAGTGACAGTTTTTGTAGCGAGTCGTGTACAAAAAATCACTTTAACTCCGCATAAAATATGCTATTTTTTCTTCAAACGTTCGAAAAATCGATAATATTGCGGTTTTTTCTTCAAACGTCAGTTTGTCAGTTGGCAGTACTTACTTTTCAAG
>JAWQRP010004711.1:0-11530 GCA_033557875.1 Quadriops clusia | reverse complement strand
AAACGACCTTCAACCCCCGACACTCAAGACTACTGCTCCCGAAGACCGCTTCGATCGACCGTTTTTCTACCTGACTTTCTCAAGACTCTCGTAAACGACCTTCAACCCCCGACACTCAAGGCTACTGCTCTCGAAGACCGCTTCGATCGACCGTTTTTCTACCTGACTCTCGGCTCACTCCTTGCGAGAGGCTCACCGCCGACGTTTTTGGAGCCTTTCTTTTTCTGACCGTTTGACTGGCTGTCTCTCGGCCAATGAGAACTGTTCCCGCTCTTCGTATGAAGAACAACCAATCACCGCGCCAACCTTCATCACCGGGCGACCAATGGCAGCGTTGGTACCGATCAAGCGACCTTGTTTAGATTTGGCCCAAAGGCCGGCGCACCTGTTTCCCATTAGGGCGACCTTGGCTGTTTCCGCTTCCTCTAGACGTTCTTTGAATAGGGACCTCGTTGGGACCATGCTTTGTATTTTGAACAGCTGTTCTTCCGGCGCTCTTGACACTGGAAATATTTTCCAGATTCTGATGCCATATGGCGCGGGCAACATCTCCATATTTTGATAAGAGCCCAATTTGCAGGGATGGCATAGCCTATCTTCATACTGTCACACAAGGTTTAAAATTGGCGCACTGCAGATAAGCTTTTATACTAGGATCTTCAGTTCCATTTAATGTAAGCGCCCCAGCATCAAACCAATATGAACATGTAATTTTGTAAGGGCGACAGTTATTGTCATATTCGCAGAGGTGGGACTCATTATAGCATTCTTTGTAGCCCTCACAGAGGCAAGTCAAGCATCTTTCAGGCACAGTATTTTCATCTTGTGCAAATACTAAAAACATGGAATAAAAAATATATCAGACAAGTCATCAAATTAATTTTATTTTATTAATACAAAATGTTCAAAAACAAAAATTAGAGCTTAACAAGTAAAAATGTAAACGCAGCAAATGCAAAGAAAATGGTTGTAATCATTTTAAATGCAAAACGACCAAATGAAATCAAGATATTTCTTACTTATATACATTATTGGAATGAAAAAAACTGCTAAAGATAAAATATAGAAAAATGTTAATTTAAAAACATCTTCGTTTTCTATACAGTGTTGCTAACTTGAGTGAATTGCTATGCAAATATATACGCAATAATTTCCCATGAAATATTATCACGGTATATTTTTACAAGCATTTCTAAAACTAGAGTTGAATGAATTTATTGATACAGTATCAGAATTTATCGATTAATCAAACATGCGTTTGACTCTTGGAAATATTTTTCATTTACCTACTAATTTTATATTAATAGATAACTTTTCTATTGATACATACACATTATCCAATAATAAATTAAAAGTTAACATTACATGTAAATGGAAAAATGTTATAAAAATTTATACCATTCTATAAATTGATAAGCATGTGCAACAGGAAAACTAGCAAAATGAATTGTATATCACATTTTTCATGACCTAAATTTATGAAATTATGTATACCAATATTACAAGGAAATACCTATATGATAAAAAGTATATATAATTATTATTAGTAGTATGATTATACTAAAAATATATTAGAGAATATGAAAGCCCATTCCGTAACTCAAAGCTTTCAAACTCAGCCATATAGGTTATTTTAAACTTTTTTTTAATTTTAAGTTCGCTATGCAAGTACATACATATAAAAATTATACTCATAAACCACATATGGAATTCCAACGTAGATATACTTTTGTGGTTTTTATTTATCACACTTTAATACAAACCTAAACATTAGTTCTCAAAAACCTAGTGAACAAGCAAACGAAATTAACTGAACAAATTAAACAACGACTACTACATATAATAAATTAAACATGAAAATATTTATCACATTTTTAGCAAAATTCAGTTTCATATTATTCATTGGCTCAGTGTCTTTCTGGCAAACTGGTGAAGCTATTTCACAGAAATGCTTAGGCTGTCTTTGCTATGGGGCAACTTCATGCAAAGTCCAAGTTGGCTGTGAAGGCGGCTTATGTGGGCCCTTTCAAATATCGAAACCCTATTGGAAGGAAGGAGACCAGCCTCGCTTAAACAATTCCAATTTACCTGAAGACGAAGTGTTTACGGAATGTGCAATCAGTACCAAATGTTCATCGGAAACTGTTGAACGGTACATGAATAAGTTTGAAAAGGTACGATTAATTACTTTACTAATAATAATCAAGCAATATCAATAACTAGAATAATGCTTAGGATTGCAACGGCGATGGAAAAATAAACTGCGATGATTTTCACCAGATACATAGATTTGGAGGATACAATTGCTTGGGCGCCCTGCCCACCGATAGCTTTACGAGAAGATTCAATGAATGTAAATTGACACTCGGAGGCTTACAAGAATATACTTTGGCAACAACTCCAAAAACATGAATTAAACAGTAGCGCAGGAATGTATCACAAGTTGCTCATATTCGGGCATTATTAATAAATTGTCTCAGACTGAAGGTCATCAGCTTAAATTTTATTACCACATTTAAAAGCATATACATTCATAACACTATACAAACAACCTCAAGCATATTGCTTTGATAAGGCAGCATTCTTATCACTCGTGACATTTCAACTCCCTTTAAACCTATCCATTTGTTCAAATAATTAATTGGTGAAATTTAGCACGGATAATATATTAGACGTTAACATTAAACTCTACAAGCTGATCACCGTAACAACAGAATTAAGAACAAAATAGTATAAAATGGATAAGTCAAAGAAAATCGTCGTTGTTGGATCAAATATGATGGATTTTGTAAGGTAACATTTGGTGATATAAAACAAAATAATATTAGATGTATAAAATTTTAAGAAACAAATTTTATGAATGCTTATTATGTAGTTATGCCCCTAAGTTGCCCAGCAAAGGGGAAACTCTCCACGGAACTAAGTTTGTAGTTGGGTTTGGAGGAAAGGGCGCTAACCAATGTGTTGCTGCTGCTAAACTTGGGGGCACAACAGCGTTCATTGGACGAGTTGGCGGAGATATATTTGGTGAACAATACTTGCAAAATTTAAAAGAGTTCAATGTCGACACTTGTTACGTTTGGAAAACGCCTGGATTTAGCAATGGAGTTGCTCAAATTGTCGTGTCCGAAAGCGGGGAGAATCAAATTGTTATAGTAGGTGGCGCAAACCAAGAATTCAACGAACACGATGTTGCAAATGCCAGCGAAGAAATTGAAAGTGCTGCCGTTGTCGTTTGTGGTCTTGAAACCCCGCCCCAAGTAGCTATAAAAGCAATGGAATTATGTAAAAACGGTGTAAGTAAATTTTAATATATCCATAATGAAATGTTGATTCTTGTCCGTTGAGTATAAATTTCTGAGGATTGTTCTTAGGTGTTTGGACAGGAACGGTATGAAATTAAAGTTCAATTAATTTCATACCGATCCTGTCCAAACACCTAAGAACAATCTTCAGAAATAAATCCATAATTTTTTCACAAGAAAATAAAACTTTAAAAAACCACCTCTACATATTTTGCAGATTTCAATACTAAATGGGGCACCTGCCATACCAAATGCCGATCCTCGTTTATTAACACTTCCAACGATATTTTGCGTAAATGAATCGGAAGCCTCAGTGTTCACCGGCTTGCCAGTGAATAACTTAACGGAAGCCAAAGCGGCAATGCAATCTCTTTTGAAAATGGGTTGTAATAGTGTAATTTTGACGTTGGGACCAGAAGGAACACTTTATGCTAGTAAATTAAAACAAACTCCAATTCACATACCTACAAACAAAGTCAAATGTGTTGATAGCACAGGTGCTGGAGATGTATTCATAGGAGCTTTAGCTTATTTATTAGCGAACAAGCCGGAATTAAAAATGATCGAAAAATTGAAGGCAGCCAATTACATCGCGTCCAATAGTGTTACAAAACCAGGGACTCAAACTAGCTTTCCCAAGGCGGACTTGTTAGAAAATTATTTTAATAACCTGTGACTTTAAACCTAATTCTTACAATAATCATTATAATAGAAAGCGTCATGGCAATAAAAAAAGATTATAATTGTTTTATTTTTCATAGTTTATTGCTTTAGAAGACATATATATATATAACACTTTGAAGGACTAAGAAAATCACAGAATAAAAAATTAAAACACTATATTAAAAACAGACCACCTTGTTCAATAATAAATAATTGACACTTCGTTGAGTATGATTAAATTTAAATTAAATATATTAAATATATATATATATTAAATTTTGAACAGTATTTACATAAGAAAAGTAAACGAATCAATGAAAATTAGTATAATTACTGTGATAAAAATACTGGTGCAAACAATCTTTGAATTTTGTATCAAATAAAAAGATAATAAAAAATAACACTGGAACTAGTTCCTGTTATATACTTAATAGTTTTATATATATATAATATTTAAAAGTTACACAATATACAATTTAAAAAAAATTAATTTACAAAGTACACTTAATTAATACATAATATCCATAATATAAAAATTGAACGTGAAGTTTTTTGACACTCATTTACAAAATAGGTAAATACCTACATCATACTACTTCAGCTATAACAATAACATCCTTGTATTACAATATGTTTCAAAATATATCCGTTAACTCGATTGTTAAAAATAGCCTAAAAAAGTTAGTTTTGTATATAGTTATAAAAGTGAAATGTTTCCATGCTTTTCATATTTTTGGTAGAAAATCACAGATTTTTGTATGAGTTGGAAGGCATCGATTATTCTTCACATATTTACTTTTTTTACTTTACATCATGTTTACCTTCATATGCTTTCATTTTTATAGTTTGTGTTTTGATCTTGTAATGACAGACATACAAAAATCACATTCGGTTAATGTCAATAGGTTTTGTAGATTGCTTTTACAAAGGCAGTTATGCATTACTTTTTATGCAAAAAAATAACATATAAGTATTTAACGTAAGATCAATTAAGTTAATAATAAAACTTCGTATTAATAGGTACCTATTGTGCCTAATCAATGCTTAGACAGATCTAATCTTTCGTTCTTTCTCATTATGTTTGTAAATTATTCCTAAATTATCATTTTTTTTTGGCTTCTTTTAGCAGCTTTATCATTGTGTTCCTTTTTGATGAGTGTCATTGAACCGGCACCCATTGGCTTTTGTTGTGCTCTGCGTCAATAGCTGCCTTTACTTGAGTACACATGTAGGTTATATTTGCCCCAGCAGGAATTACAGCTAAACGAAACAAAACTTATAAGGTTTACAATTAAAATTAATTAAAACTCTACTCACCTGTGATTTGATATTTGTATTCACCCTCTAGTTTCAAAGCATGCTCGTACATCTCTTTCGCTGCCTTTCCAGACAATTTATCCAAAGGGTACCGCATGTCCTTCACTTCTTTGATTTGCTTTGTGCTCTTGAACTTTATAAGCAGCACGATGGGATAAATTTGTTGACGGTGCAGCTTTTCTACCGATGAAATCGATATATCCAGCATGCAGTGAAGCCTCTGCAATAAACGTACAAGAAGTATAACAACTGAAGAAAATTGAAGAAATATAAAATATTACAAAAATAGAGAACTCACAGAACTACAAACAGATCTTATTGCTGACACTGTGGTGCATTCAAAGTAGTTTCCCTTCCTTCTATAATCCACAATAAGATTATTTTCTAACTCTTGATCTAAAGCAGCTTGGGAGCAGTGCCTTGGTTCGGCTATAACCTTGCGAAATTTGTCGGGAAAGTCGTTTACTAACTTATCGACTACACATTCGGCTAAGGGACCCAAGAGTAGCACTGGCCTGTACTCTGGGTCTGAAATGGTTTAAGAAAAACAATATTTAAATTAAGTAAGAGAGATGTAGCTTTTATGATCACTTACAATCAAGGCGCTCTACTCTTTGATATGAGCATAAAGATAAATCTTCGTGGAGTGTCCCATTGTCTAAGTACCATCCCGAAGACATATTACAGAATCTAGCCAGTTCTTTGGAGTCATTAGATCCATTTCTTTGGTGTTTCTTCCTCCGGAAGAAACTTCTTCTTGCAGAAGTGGAGCCTCGGCTTTCTAGGTCTCCACTGCTGCGTCGGAGTAAAAGTTCTTCTTCTACCCTGTTTTGTACAAAATAATTATTAGAAACATACTGATTTGTTTTTATTCAAGATTTTGTTGTCAATGATTGCGACTTGTTTACTTTATTACTTTTAATTTATTACTTACTTGTATTTACTCGGAATTAAACCACATTGCTGCGTATTGCCCTCGCTGTCGAGTTTCCAAGCCCTCCAATGCCCAGGTACTCCATTAAACATGGTGTTGTCGACATAAAGGACATCATCTTTGTGGAAACAGAGTTGTGAATTGTCTGTGAGATCACTGCCACTTCTATCGAATCCACAACGTACATACAAACTGTCTCCAGGTTTGTCTTTTATTTCATTGTAACCTAATTTCAGAAAACATAATGTAGGAGAATTTACGCTTACTTTTAAATTTGGCGCCTTAGCGCGCATTATGAGTGGGGGGAACTGCACGGCAGCAGCGAGCGGAGCTGCCGTGGCAGTCGACACACAGCAGTCGAGCGGGACTGGAGTTAGGCGACAGCGCACAATAAAGGTTAATAAAGCTTTCCTACAAAAAGTTAAGTGTTTGTCTTATGAAAGATCACCAACCTCATAAATTACAATAATAACATTACAATAATTTAATTTAAAGTTTGTAACATTGAGTGAGGAACATAATTTTTAATAACACTTTATACATTTTCAGTACAAAAATTCACTTTTATCAGTAAAGATTTGCTGATAAATATATCTTATTTGCCTATACATTTCCTTGTAAAACAATTCAGTGAAACCTTGACTTATCGTTTTCGCAGGGACCATTTAGAAAGAACGATTATCGAGGAATAACGATCATAGTGGGTTAATATGAAAAAATTACAAATATGCAATTACATGTTAAGAAAACTATTTTTGGAAATATTATATTAATACATACATGAATTATGTAAAATAATTAAAAAAAAAATAGACTCTCACACTCATTTATAGCTTTTTAAAGTCAAAAATTTTAGTTGGTTAAGAATTATTACTTTGAATACAATAAAATCTTATTTCCAAATTATTGAGTAATTTTTGGGAACACATTTCTTCTCTATACATAATTACACTCGTTAGGCCGGATATTAATCAATAACAAGAAGCTCTAATAAAAAAGTGATCGGGTATACTAATATAAAAAAATACTTTCTCCGTCCGAAAATATGGTATACATTTAAAATTTTTTTAAAAATTGATGAGACATTAGTAAAGAATATATGTATTTATTTGGTAATGGGGTTTTCTCATACAAGAGGTATGAAGTTTGTTATTATTATAACAACGGTGTAAAAAGATTATGCTCCTATATGAAATTTCAGCCCCCAAGATACTTTATTAATAACTAGACGGGATCCCTACTTTTGCAAATCGGATGATTCTAGATCGTGTGCGATTCTCATTTGGACTTCTTCTCTTGCAAATATATTTTTTAAGATTGTGAAGCTGAGGAATTGACTTGATTTTATAGACTATCGCTACTACTGCCGACTTCTTCTCTTCATTATTGGCATCCTTTGGTGGGCGCCCCGATTTAAATTACAGACTGGAAGAAATGGATTTAAAATCAGATAACCCTAAGCAACACCAAATACTGTTTAACATTTTGAGTTTTGACGCTGTCACAAATGATATATTTACCTAACCTAATTTTGTACTATTGAACATCGTGACCGACGGTGTCGTGGCGCCGAATTTTAAGTTTAATATCTTGATTTTGACGCAGTCACAAATGACATTTAATTATTTAAATAACCTATCAACTTTTTTAAGACCTTACCGCGGAGCGGCTGCATTTTGGGTAATTTTTTCGCTACAGTGAGAAAAATTATTGTTTGACATCACAAACTAGTAGTTTTGAAAAATTTTTTATCGTTTAAAGTTGCGAATGTGCTTTAAGAGCTTCACCAATAAATAAGAAAGGATACCTTACATTATATGTCCAAGCAATTCATTATAACCACAGATAACCAGGTAGCTCATCTAATGCTTTTCATTAGAAATGTGAAGAGTTGACTAAGTTGCAAGAACATTCAAAGAATAGAAGAAGAAAAAAACAACCAATTATGCCTGTAAAAAATGTAATGCTTTTACCACTCTCCACGACTTATTATAACTCCCGAAGGCCTATGAAATCTTGCATTATGTTATGCCGTGCTGGTCTCAAAAGTTAAAACCTACTAAAACTAAATACGATATCGTTTTTAAGAAATAAAACTTTTAAATTCGGAAAATTATCGTCCTATGGGTGTATTTTATTGATGTAGATAAAGTTTAGAATCTTTATTTATTTTCCCATATATTATTTTTACGTTCTGTGTTACATGTTTCGGGAGCCACCTGCTCCCATCATCAGACGCTATATCAATAAAACGTTTAAATTTGACATTTATTGCCCGTAGCGCCATCTTAAAAAAGATGCCAGAACATACCTAAAAAGATGCTATTTCAGGCTCAAAACTGCAACCATTTTCCCTATCTGATGAGCTATCTGGTTATTTGTGTTATAACTGATAGTCTATTTATTCATTTTTATCAGTGTAGTTTTCGTCAAGGACGGTCAGACAGATCCACAAATCCACAGATCCCCCGATCCACAGACAGACAGAATAGGGATTTTATATATGTATTAGATTATTTATTTTATTTCACTGATAAAAAATATTTCACGGGGAGCAACTTGCAACTGTGGAAAGGTAGAAAATGATAGTAATA
The DNA here is from genome assembly GCA_033557875.1 of Quadriops clusia. Taxonomy (NCBI): domain Eukaryota; kingdom Metazoa; phylum Arthropoda; class Insecta; order Coleoptera; family Hydrophilidae; genus Quadriops; species Quadriops clusia. Next base: position 2,717 of record JAWQRP010004711.1, on the reverse strand, counting down.
ACGATTAGAGTTTGTTTTCTTGGGATTTAGTCCTGGTTTTTAGGTGGTGAAGTAAAACTACATTATCTTATAAAGTGTTTGTATTTCCCTTACGTGTTTCGTGGTCCCAGACCACTTCTTCAGAGGTATATTTAAAACCACGAAACGCGTAAGGGAAATACAAACACATTATAAGATAATGTAGTTTTACTTCACCACTTAAAAACCAGGACTAAATCCCAAGAAAACAAACTCTAATCATTAAGAAAGGACAGTCCAAGAAACCATTTTCACGATAATAATAACATTAATTTACTCTACCAAAAGAGATAGCTACAAATAACTCCAGACAGTGAGTATAGGAGTTACAAAGAGATTGAACACAATGTAAATTATGCGAGCCCATTTCCGTGCTGAAAAGTAGATGGCATTAGTCTCGAATGTGCTGAAGCGGTATTGAGCCCGGGTCAAGTATTCATATTCAGTCGACTCAGGTCTGTTACGATTTGGTGTAAATCTTAGGTGTCCAACGTATTCAAGAACCGTTTAAAATGAGTACCTCGAGTAACACGTGTGTATACTATAATTGTGTAAACAAGAGAACATCCGTCCGATTTAAGTATTTTTTACCTAAAACGAGAGAAATATTTAGCATTCGAATACGTTGAAAGGCCTAAATACTTCAAGGCCAAGGTAACTTCTTAAAATTCACCGTTTACCACGTGGAGGCAGCACTGCACAGAGTAGGAATATAAGGTTGTGGGGGGTGAGACGGGTAAATTAGACAAGGATTCGAGTGAGATGCAAGCGGACTCGTAAATCGCCATAAGGTTAAATCTATTTAAAAACTCCTCAAATTTGATAATTGTTCCAAGAACTAGGTTGTGTTGTGATTTAAATGACCGATATCTTTGCTACTGCCCTCTATCATTGAAGTTAATATTACTTTACTAACAGCGTTGGACCATAGATGGCAACAGGTGAAAAACGCCATTAAGCTTAAACATAATTTAATAAGGGGATTGGCCTTCTTTATATACTCTATATTCAATGCTAATACATACACGTTAAAGAACACAATGACTAGGTGGAAATCCTGGCATTGGCTAAATTCCCAGAAGTTATGGTCCTAATCTCTGGCGTCGGTGATTGGTCTCTGATGCGGAAATAGACCGACGTTAAATAAACAAGTAAAAAAAATACATAATTGGTTTGCTTGTTTTCCTGTCAAAAAAGTTGAAACTTCATTTTATGAAAACTAGTTTTAGACACGTCTTGTTCATAAAATGGTAGATATTGTTATAAATAATGAAGTAAGCATGTTGAAAAAACATTCCAAGTTCTAGCAATTAATGGTGATGAACATCATGAGTGTGTATTGCAAAAATTGTTGCACTTGAAAGAAGACCAGAAACTGAAGCATGGTGCTATAAATAAAGTTGCAACTGAGTTTGAAGTCACCCGTTCGTCTTTGTCTGGAATTCGAACAGTAGCTCAAAAACAGTACAATGATGTTAAAATTTGTGCTGATGTTTCTGCAAAAAAGAAAGGTAAATGCGGACGAAAACGTAAAGATTATTCCAAACGGTTAACCAAATGTATATCATATTTTTGGACATACGTAAATTGCAAATGTACAGTAAACTCCCGATTATCCGCGGTAATGGGTGGCTCCGCAATCGCGGATAAGTGAATTTTGTGGATAATCCGCAAATTAGCAAAATCATCACAAAAATGCTATTAAAAATTGTTTAATTATTATTAAGTTGCAACTTAAACATAATATGTATGTATGGACAAGGTTTATACTTCACTTATTCGCAAAAAAATCTGTCAGCAATGTTTGTTTGTTGGAGATAAAATACTTCTTTTTCACTTGATATTGAAGTTTTTCCAACACCATCTTGTCACAGAGTGATGCATCATCTTGTTCCTCCAGATATTGAATTAGTCCTTCAATGTGTGCTAGAGCAGCATCATGGCTCACTTCCTTTTTCATTTTATTTTCTTCTTTTTCTTCTTCACTTTCTTCCAAACCCATACCTGATGCTCTAGTTACAATTTGTTCGTCTGTAAGATGTTCAAAACCTATATCATTGATATCACAATTAATCCAGTCAACAATGTTTTCTTCATTGACGTTACTTCCTCCAGTAACGGATTTCGCTAAACTAGCTAAGTCACAAGCAGAAACTTCTTCTTCATCGTCCTCTGCACACGCTACTAAAGTATTGTCCACATTTGATAAAATTTTTCTCCATGACTTCACTAACGTAGATTGCTTAACTGACTCCCAAGCAGTTTTTATATCAAAAATACTGTCAAGAATCGTGTAATCTTTCCCAAAATTTTGAAGATCATTCCCCTCTTCAATCAATTTTTTTAGTAAGTTGGTGCTGTATTTCTTTTTCATTGAAGCAATTACGCCCTGGTCTATTGGTTGGATGAGAGCAGTAACATTGGGAGGCAAAAATTTGACGAAAAAATTCCTATTTTCTGACCTTAAAATATTTTCTCCTGGGTGGGACGGAGCGTTGTCAATCAGCAATATAGCTTTCTCGGGTAAGTTTCTAGACTGTAGGATCTCGGTTTTTTTGATTTGTCAATCACTACCAGCTTTAGTTTGTGAGATCCTGTTGCATTGCTGCATGTCATTATAGTGATGCGCTCTTTACTGATCTTATGACCTGAAGCTCGCTTTCAAATGCCAGTGTTCTTGTCGGCAAACATTTCCACAG